>JAPYYJ010001499.1:0-14085 GCA_028533885.1 Nasua narica | reverse complement strand
GATGAACATTTTTTCATGTGTCTGTTAGCCATTTGTATGTCTTCTTTGGAGAAGTGTCTGCTCATCAAGATAAAAAGATTCTACACAGCAAAGGAAACAGTCAACAAAACAAACAGGCAACCCACAGAATGGGAGAAGATATTCATAAATGACACTACAGACAAAGGTCTGATATCTAAGATCTATAAAGAACTCCTCAAACTCAACACTCACAAAACAGATAATCACATCAAAAAATGTAGTGTTTATTTTTTAAAAATTTTGTTTAAAATCAGTGGTACATGAACATTGAATCTTGTAACACTGAAAAGATAAAATAAATATATTTGGAAAAATAAAGTAAAATCAGTTAATTAACATACGGTGTATTATTAGCTTCAGAGGTGGAGTTTAGGGATTCATCAGTTGCATATTATACCCAGGGCTCATTACATCACCTGCCCTCCTTAATGACCATCACCCAGGTACCCCAGCCCCGCACCCACCTCCCCTCCAGCAACCAAAGGGTTGCTATGTAATATTTCCCTTTGTGACTACACCATGATTTATGTATTCATTCTACCTGTTGACAGGCCTTTTTGGAGTTATTTTCAGTTTGGGCCTATTACAAACACCGTGTCGCTATGAACTTTGTGCCATGCGTCTTTCGGTGCCCACATGGGCACACTTCTGTGGCGTATATGCCTTGAAGCGGAGTCACTGGGTGGCGGCACACAGGTGCAATGCATTCGGTTTGGTTTCCATAGATGCTCTCAAGCGCTTTGCCAAAGCAGCTAGACAATGTCATCTGTTCTTGACACCATTTGTTACTGCCTGCGCTGCAGGAAGCTCCCTGACGAACTTGGTTTATAGGAAGAGAGGTGAATCCATAACCAAGAAGAAGAAAAGAGATTGTCCAGGAGTTGCCAAGGTTGTCCAGTCCGAATTAAGGCCCCATTCTGCAGCCCCCCAGAAGGGTGTTCTCTGGCCAGGCTTGGTCCCGTGCCCATCTCCGGGGTGCTCTCTGTGACCAGAGCGACGGTGTCGTCTAGCCCGTTGGCCGGGTTGTCCTGCTCGCTCCCCACGGCTCTGCCAGGGGCAGGACGCTGTCGTTGACAGCTCCATCAGGAGAGAGGCCTGTTCCCCGGCATTAGCAACTAGCCAGAGGGGACTAGGCAGTCGTGCTGGGCAGACGGGCCCTTTTCATCCCAGCTCCTGTGACATCGGCGAGCCAGGGGGCTCCAACACTGCAGCACCTGCTTCGGGGTGCCTGGGGTGGGGGGGGACCGTTGGGGGCATCACGTGAGGAACTGGATGTGAAAGTGCTGTGCGAACAAGGAAAACATCTGCAGATGTTCGTTATTGATGTCCTGCTTCCGTGTAATCCGTTATTGTGAAGAGTTTTCACACTCGGGAGATTCATAAGAACAGACCGGGCTTCCTCAATGAGTTCTGCAGACGCAGCTGGATTTAATTGTTGAGGAATGAAGGGTGTGCAGATGTTTTCTCGGGGGCCCTACCAGAAATATGAAGACAACAAATCGAGGCTGAGGGAAAGGGCATCTTAAAAAGAAGAAAGGAAACGTGTGTGGGATCCCAAGGTGAGGTTCAAGGAGGGGATCGTGGCTGTGGAGAGACACAGGCAGCAGCACGCTTAACCCGAGGATGTGTTGTGCCAGAGGCACCTTTTCCCCAGAGATAAGCGTGTCAGGGTGAGGTCCATGCTGGGTGTCTCTGCTGAAGGGTTGGGTGATGTGGGAGGTTTAAAGTGAACTTTCTGGTCAAGAGCCACTAGACTCACTTCCTGCATAAGATGGAAAGGGAATCCGAATACCTGGGTCCACATCAGAGTTAGAAGCCTTCCCTCCACAGATTTCCTTCTCTAGGTTTCGGCTTTCTTATTAGAAAAATGAAAGAGTTTAATTTACATCTTTTGAGAGGGTCACATGGTTCTTGTCCTTTTATTAATGTGGTGTATCCCGCTGATTGATTTGCAGATGTTGAACCACACTTGCAGCCCAGAATAAATCCCGCTTGGTCACGATGAATAATCCTTTTAATGTACTGTTGGATCCTATTAGCTAGTATCTTGATGAGAATTTTTTGCATCCATGTTTATCAGGGATATGGGTCTGTAATTCTTTTTTAGTGGGGTCTTCTGTCTGGTTTTGGGATCAAGGTAATGCCGGCATCATAGAATGAGTTTGGAAGTTTTCCTTCCATTTTTATTTTTTGAAACAGTTTCAGAAGAGTAAGTATTAATTCTTTTTTTAACTTAAATTTAATTAGCCAACATGGAGTTCATCATTAATCTCAGGTATAGTATTCAACAATTTATCAGTTGTGTGTAACACCCAGTGCTCTTCACACCGTGTGCCCTCTTTAATGCCCCTTTAATAATGCCCAATTATTCCCATCTTCCCACCCACCTCCCCTCCAGCAACGCTCAGTTTGTTTCCTAGAGTTAAGTGTCCCTCGTGGTTTTTCTCCCTCTCTGACGACTTCCCATTCAGCTTTCCTTCCCTTCCCCTATGACCTTCTGCACTCTTTCTCATATTCCACATATGAGCGAAATTATATGATAATTGTCTTTCTCTGATTGGCTTACTTCACTCCACATAATACCCTCCAGTTCCATCAACATTGATGCAAAAGGTAAGTATTCATCCTTTCTGATAGTTGAGTAATATTGCATTGTGGGTATATAAATAAATATATATTTTTTATATATTCTATATATATATATATATATTCTGTTTCATTCCATTGTGTATCTGTGTGTGTAAATACATACATATTTACACATACTACGTCTTCTTTATCCATTCATCTGTTGAAGGGCATCTTGGCTCTTTCCATACTTTGGCTATTCTGGACATTGCTGCTATGAACATTGGGGTGCAGGTGCCCATTCAGATCACTACATTTGTATCTTTGGGGTAAATATCTGGTAGTGAAATTGCTGGGTCATAGGGTTCCTCTATTTTTAACTTTTTGAAGTACCTCTGTACTGTTTTCTTCTTTAAATGTTTGGTAGAATTCTACTGGGAGGCCATCCAGCCCTGGACTCTTGTTTGTTGCAAGATTTTTTTATTACTGATTCAATTTCTTTGCTGGTTATGTGTCTGTTCAGGTTTTCTATTTCTTCCTGTTTCAGTTTTAGTCATTTATATGTTTCTAGTAATTCATCCATTTCTTACATATTGCCTAATTTGTTGGCATATGATTGCTCTTAATATTTTCTTATAACTGTATTCCTTTAGTGTTGGATGTGATTTCGCCTCTTTCATTCATAATTTTATTAATTTGGGTCCCTCTTTTCTTTTTGATAAGTCTGGCTAGGGGTTTAATTATCTTATTAATTCTTTCAAAGAACTAAATCTTAGTTTTGTTGATCAAGCATTTGACGAAATATAGCATCCTTTCTTTTTTTTTAATTTAATTTAATTTAATTTTTTTTGTTATCTAATTTTTTCCCCCAAATATGTTTATTTTATTTTTTCAGTGTTACAAGAATGATTGTTCATGCACCACACCCAGTGCTCTATGCAATATGTGCCCTTCTCAATACTCACCACCAGGCTCGCCCCCCCCCCCCCCCCCCCTCCAAAACCCTCAGTTTGTTGCTCAGAGTCCACAGTCTCTCCTGGTTCATCGTCCTCTCCAATTTCCCCCAATTCACCCCTCTTCCTTCTCACAATGCCCTCCATGATTTTCTTTATACTTCACATGTAAGTGAGACCATAAGATAATTGACTCTCTCCACTTGACTTATTTCACTCCGCATAATCTCTTCTAGTCCTGTCCATGTTGATACAAATGTTGGATATTCATCCTTTCTGATGGAGGCATAATATTCCATTGTATATATGGACCACATCTTCCTTATCCACTCATCTGTTGAAGGGTATTTTGGTTCTTTCCACAGTTTGGCAATTGTGGCCATTGCTGCTATGAATATTGAGGTACATATGGCCCTTCTTCGTACTGCATCTGCTTCTTTGTGGTAAATACCAAGTAGTGCAATTGCAGAGTCATAGGGTAGCTCTATTTTTAATTTCTTGAGGAATCTCCATACTGTTTTCCAAAGTGGCTGCACCAACTTGCATTCCCACCAACAGTGGAGGAGGGTTCCCTTTTCTCCACATCCTCTCCAGCATTTGTTGTTTACCGTCTTGTTGATTTTGGCTATTCTAACTGGTGTAAGGTGGTATCTCAATGTGGTTTTGATTCGAATCTCCCTGATGGCTAAAGATGATGAACATTTTTTCATGTGTCTGTTAGCCATTTGTATGTCTTCTTTGGAGAAGTGTCTGTTCATGTCTTCTGCCCATTTTTTGATGTGATGATCTGTTTTGTGAGTGTTGAGTTTGAGGAGTTCTTTATAGATCTTAGATATCAGACCTTTGTCAGTAGTGTCATTTGCAAATATCTTCTCCCATTCTGTGGGTTGCCTGTTTGTTTTGTTGACTGTTTCCTTCGCTGTATAGCATCCTTTCTTGATAGAAAAAACTCTTGCCTTGTAGGGATAGAGGGAACATACCTCAATATCATAAAGTCATCCATGAAAGACCCACAGTGAATATCATTCTCAATGGGGAAGAACAGAGATCCCCTTTTCCCCTAAGGTCAGGAACACAACAGTGATGTCTGCTCTCACCACTGCTATTCAGCACAGTACTGGAAGTTCTAGCCTCAGCAGTCAGACACCAAAGGAAATAAAATGCAACCGAATCGGCAAAGAAGAAGTCAAACTTTTACTCTTCACAGATGACATGATACTCTATGTAGAAAACCCAAAAGACTCCAGCAAAAAATTGCTAGAACTGATACAGGAATTTGGCAAAGTGGCAGGATATAAAATCAATGCACAGAAGTCAGTCGCATTTTATACACTAACAATGAGGCAGAAGGAAGAGAAATCGAGGACTTGATCCCACTTACAATTACACCAAAACCATAAGATATCTGGGAATAAACCTAACCAAAGAGAAAAATATCTGTACTCTGAAAGCTATAGAACACTTATGAAAGAAATTGAGGAAGACACAAAGAAATGGAAAAACATTCCATGCTCATGAATTGGAAGAACAAATATTGTTAAAATGTCTATTCTATCTAGAACAATCTATACATTCAGTGTAATCCCTATCAAAATACCATCTTTCACAAAGCTGGAACAAATAATCCTAAAATTTATATAGACCCAGAAAAGACCCCAAATAGCCAAAGGAATGTTATAAAAGAAAACCAAAGCTGGAGGCATCACAATTCTGGACTTCAAGCTGTATTATAAAACTGTAGTGATCAAAACACATGGTACTGGCACAAAAAAACAGAAACATAGATCAGTGGAACAGAATAGAGAGCCCAGAAATGGACCCTCAACTCTATGTTCAATAACTAATCTTCAACAAAGCAGGAAAAAATATCCAGTGGCAAAAAGACAGTCTTTTCAATAAATGATGTTGAGAAAAATGGACAACCACATGCAGAAGAATGAAACCAGACCATTCCCTACACCATACACAAAAATAAACTAAAAATGGATGAAAGACCTCAATGTGAGACAGGAATCCATCAGAAACCTAGAGGAGAACACAGACAGCAACCTCTATGGCCTTAGCTGCAGCAACTTCTTGCTAGACATGTCTCCAAAGGCAAAGGAAACAAAAGCAAAACTGAACTACTGGGACCTCATCAAGATAAACAGTTTTTGCACAGCAAAAGAAACAGTCATCAAAACCAAAAGATAACCTACACAATGGGAGAAGGTATTTGCAAATGTCTTATCAGATAAAGGGTTGGTATCCAAAATCTATAAAGAACTTAATCAAACTCAACACCCAAAGAACAAATAATCCAGTCAAGAAATGGGCAAAAGACATGAACAAATATTTCTCCAGAGAAGACATACAGACGGCCAACAGACACATGAAGAAATGTTCAACATCACTTGGCATCAGGGAAATACAAATCAAACCCACAATGAGATATCACCTCACACTGGTCAGAATGGCTAAAATGAACAAGTCAGGGAACAACAGATGCTGGCGAGGATGTGGAGAAGAGGGAACCCTCCTACACTGTTGGTGGGGATGCAAGCTGGTAGAGCCACTCTGGAAAGCAGTATGGAGGTTCCTCAAGAAGTTAAAAATAGAGCTACCCTATGGCCCAGCAATTGCACTTCTAGGTATTTATTCTATACAAACATAGTTATTTGAAGGGGCACCCGCATCCCAGTGTTTATAGCAGCAGTGTCCACGATAGCCAAACTATGGAAAAAGCCCAAATTTCCATCAGATAAATAGATAAAGAAGAAGCGGTTCAAATGTGTGTATGTATGTATACACACACATACACATATATAATGGAATATTACTCAGTCGTCAAAAAGAATGAAATCTTGCCCTTTGCAACTATGTGGATGGAACTAGAGGGTACTATGCTAAGTGAAATAAGTCTGAGAAAGACAAATACAATATGATTTCACTCATATGTGGAATTTAAGACACAAAACCAATGAACATAGGGGAAGGGAAGGAAAAATAATGTATGGTGAAATCACAGGGAGGGAAACCATAAGCTATACTTATCTCTAGGAAACCAACTGAGGGTTGCTGGAGGGAAGGGGGTGGGGGAACGGATAATGGGGTGATGGGCATTAAGAAGGTCATGTGATGTCATGAACACTGGGTGCTATGTGCAACTGATGAATCACTAAATTCCACTCTCGAAACTAATAATACAGTATATGTTAACTAAATTGAGTTTAACAATGAATCTTGGAACACTGAAAAAATAAAATTAAATTTAAAAAAGAAAAAGAAAAAGAGGAAAAAAATAAATTGAATTTAAGAATTTTTTAAAAAGAGTTTAATTTAAAAATATCCAATGTTTTTTAAGCTTACATTCTGTGATTGTGTGATTCTTTGATGGGAACATGAAAGGAGGTGCAAAACATTACACTGATTTCCTATGGCCACCATACCATGCACTGGATGTGGTAAAACAACAGACGTTTCCCACACAGTTGTGGAGGGCAGAGTCTGAAATCAAGGTGTCAGCATGTCTGTGCTCTCTCTGAGGCCCCAGGCGAGGTTCCCTTCTTCCTCTCCCAGCTTCTGGGGCTCCCAGTGCTCTTGGGCTCATGGCCGCACTAACCTGTCTCTCTCCCTCTGTCTTCCCATGGCTATATCTTTGTTTCTCTTCTTTTTGTCTGACGTAGATATTTCATTGGATTTTGAGTCCACCCTCATTCAGGATGATCTCACCATGAAATCCTTCACTTAATTACATCTGCAAACACTCTTCTTTCCACATTCACAGATTTCACGTGGACATGTCTTTTGGGAGCGCATAATTCAATGCCCTACAGAAGTTTTGAGTGACATCCTTTTTAAAGAGATTTTTAAAACTGTGGCTAGAAATAAATGGAATATTACTCAGCCATCAGAAAGGATGAATACCCACCATTTGCATCAACATGGGTAGAACTGGAAGGGATTATGCTAAGTCAAATAAGTCAAGCAAAGACAATTATTATGGTTTCACTCATATGTGCAACCTAAGGAATAGTGTGGAGAACCACAGGGGAAGGGAGGGAAAACTGAATGGGAAGAAATCAGAGAGACAAACCATGAGAGACTCTGGACTCCAGGAAACAAACTGAGGGTTATGGAAGGGAAGTGGGTAGGGGAATGGGGTAACTGGGGGATGGGCATTAAGGAGGGCACGTGCTGTAATGAGCATTGGGTGTTATATGCAACTAATGAGTCATTGAACACTACATCAAAAACCAATGATGGCTAATTGGAAATAATAAAAAATAAATTTAATAAAAAAAGAAAAAATGAGATTTATTTTTATCTGTTTTGGCTTCCATCCTAGGCTCAAACCTGGCAATTTCATTGTAATAAGTATAAAGTTCAGCATTTAGAATCAAGCAATTAGGGATGCCTGGGTGGCTCAATCAGTTAAGCGACTGCCTTCAGCTCGGGTCATGATCCCAGGGCCCTGGGATCGAGCCCCATATTGGGCTCCTTGCTCAGTGGGGAGCCTGCTTCTCTCTCTGCCTGCTCTGCCTGCCACTCCCCCTGCTTTTGCTCTCTCTCTCTCTGACAGATAAATAAATAAAATCTTAAAAAAAAAAGAAGCAATTAATTGCCCAGAAAATGGTGGGAAGGCTTGACTTGGCAATAGTTCATAAAACATTTAATAAAAACATTGCCACACAGTCATTGCCCAGGAGGTGCTTTTTGATTCATTCACTGACTAGACATGTTCTGACATCTGCTCCTGTCAGGCACTGGTGACCTTCTGGAGACAGAGGAATTACATGTGAGCCCTACCAGCCGTGGTGGGGCAAGCACTCAACAAGCCTTCTTGGCTGAGTGTTAAATTAAGGAGCCTTGTCTAGTGATGGACGCAGACAGGTTAGCACACATTTGTAGTTACATTTGCAGGAGGCATTGTAAAGGTTCGTACCTGTGCACAGAGGAGGCAGGCACCAGTTCTCCGAGGAGGGGGTAGAGAAGCAGCAAACAAATCAAGGTCAGTGACTGTGCCACGAGGTTCTGCTCTGTATGACCACCATGGCAGAAATGGAGTCAACTCTGGGGAGCCTCATAATAGGACATTGCTCTGAAGGAAGATAAAGTATGACAAGGGGCCATAAATTATGTCGAATCCTCTCTTTTGGTAAGGGGAGACTGAGGCAAGTCAGATGCCCTGTTGGTGGGATGAGATGACTGGAAAACCTTGTCTGTGGGCAGAGTGACCTCTCAGGCCAGTGTTGGGGGAGGAAGGCAAGCCTGGGTGGGATGTGGTTGGGGAAATGGTCCTATGTCTATCACTGGTCCTGGTGGTGCCCAGTGAGTGTCCACTGGATGTCATAGATTCGGGCATGACTTAAGCAACTGGAAAGAGGTAGCATCTAGAAGGTGAGCCATGATAAATCAATCATTCATTCATTCATTCATTCATTTGACAAGTGTGTCCTCAGCTCCAAATGCATGCCAGGGATTGTGCCGGCATCTTACGGTACAGATAGGAAGATGCCAACATTTAAGAGTCTATCTTTTCTCTTTGACTCTTTTCGTTTGCTGATTTGTTTCTTAAATCCCACATATAAGTGAAAGCATGTATTTGTCTTTCTCTGACTGACTTATTTCACTTAGCATAATGCCCTCTAGGTCCATCCATGTTGTTGCAAATGGTTTTCCGGAGAATACTGTTATTGCCTTCCTATTAATTCTGTGATGATCAAAGAATATAGCCTATTTAATTTCAATCCTTTGATACTTATTTAGGCTTGTTCTTCCCCCCCCCAAATACTTTTTTTTTTTTTCAGTGTTACGAGATTAATTGTTCATGCACCACACCCAGTGCTCCATGCAATAATTTAGATTTGTTCTATGGCCTATGATGTGGTCCATCGTGGGGGATATTCCATGTGCACTTGGAATGAAAAAGTGTTCTGAGCTACTGAACATGACATTCGACAAATGGCAATCAGGTCAAGTCAGTTAATTATGCCGTTAAAGGCTTCTTAATCCTTGATCTTTGGTCTGTTTGTTTTAAAAATTATCAAGAAAAAAATAAAAGAAACATCAAGAAAGGCTGTTAAAAACTGCACATGTATTTGTGAATTTGTATTTCTCTCTTTAATTTTATCAGACTGTTTCATGCATCTTGAAGCTCTTTTATTCGGTGTATACAGACTCAGAATTACCATGTTTTCTTGGAGAACTTACCCTTTTATCATTGTGAAATGTCTTCTTTATCTCAGGTAATATTCTTTCTCTTAAAGTCTGCTTTGTCTGATATAAAATATATGTTACATTTACTTTAAGGTGAGATTTTTATTATAAATATTTTTCTACCCTTTAAACTTTTCTTGGATTTTCATATAAAGTGTTTCTTTTTTTTTAATGATTTTATTTATGTATTTTAGAGAGAAGGAGAGAGAGACAGCACACAAGTAGGGAGAGGGGCCAAGGGGGAGGAAGAGGGAAAGGGAGAGAATCCCAAGCGGACTCCATGCCCAGTCGCACAACCCTGAGATCGTGACCTGAGCCAAAACCAAGTCAGACGCCCAACCGACTGAGCCACCCGGGTGCCCCTAAAGTGTGTTTCTTATAATCACCGTGTAGTTGGGTTTTGCTTTGTTATTCATGCTGACAATTTCTTCCTTTAGACTGGAATATTTAGTGCAATTTGCATTTAAGGTAGTTCACTCATATGGTTAGATTTAAGTCTTCCATTTTGGTATTTGTTTACTATTTATCCCATTCATTATTATCTTTTCCTGCTCTCTATTAGCTGAATAACATAGTTCTGTAATCCACTCTATCATCTTTATTAACTTTTTACCTATGGCTCTTTTCGATGGCTAGAAATTAATTTATACATCTTTAAGCTATCACAGTCTGCCTTCGGATATTATAGTCTGAATTAGCAACAGAAGAACCTTACACTATTAAGATATCACTGACCCCCTCCTGCCCTTGGCCTTTGTTGTCCTATGTTTCCAAGTATGTTTCCATATATGCTCTTTTCTTTTAGAGAGGGAGAGGGTGGGGGGCGGGGAGAGAGAGAGAGAATCTTAAGCAGGCTTCATGCTGAGCACAGAACCTGACACAGGGCTCAATCTCATGACCCTGAGATCATGACCTGAGCGAAAATCAAGAGTCAGATGCTTAACCGACTGAGTCAGTCAGGTGACCCTGTTTCTATATATGCACTTAAGTCCCACAGTCATTATATCATTTTAAATGGTTGATGGCTAAGCATGAGAGACTGTGGACTCTGAGAAACAAACTAAGAATTTTGGAGGGGAGGGATTGGGGGGTTGGGTGAGCCTGGTGGTGGGTATTGAGGAGGGCATGTATTGCGTGGAGCACTGGGTGTGGTGCATGAACAATGAATCTTGGAATCTTGGAGAAAATTAAAAAAATAAAATATTTATTCTATTTCAATATAATATAAAATTACATAATATATAATATATATTTATATTATAAATAAATAGTTGATGGCTTTTAAAGATATATGTTATATTACCTAGGCAGATAGTTCTTTGATTTTCTTTGAAAAAAATTTTTAATATATTTTATGTTTACCAATATGTCATACTTTTTGGTGCTCTTCATTCCTTCTTGGAGATCTGGTCTTCCGTCTGGTATCCTTGCTCTAGAGCCTTCTTTTAGCTCAGCTTTTAGTATTTTTTAGATGCAGGTATGCTGAAGACTACAGCGTTTTTCTGGGAATGTTTATATTTTGCCTCTTTTTATGAATGTTTTTATTGGACGTGGTTTCTATTGACTTATGGTTTTTTGTTGTTTTTTTTTTTTCAGCACATTAAACGTGCTCTCCTGCCTTCTGGTCTCTGTTGTTCTTCACAAGAAGTCAGCTGCATTCATAGGAGAGTTTACTGTACCTGCCGTCTTGTACGCTTTCCTCCCCTGTTACATGCTTCTCTTTCTCTTTGGCTTTGAGATGTTTGCTTCTCATATGTCTAAGCCTGGTTTCATTGTATTTACCCTTCTGGGGGTTCATACAACCTCTTACTCATTTTCCTTTCAATCTTTCTTCCTTGTTCTCTCTTCTTTTTTTTCCATGATGCCTATTACATGTATGTTAATCTACTGATGTCATTCCTCTGACCTTGAAGCTTCTGGTGTTTTTTTATCCCTTGTTTTTGCACGTGTGTGTATTTCACGTGTGGATCTTCCTATTTCCCTGACTTAAAATTACCTGATTTTAATCAAGTTTGTTCTTAGGCCCATCTAATGGCCCTTTATTTCTGATATATCGGTTATGTCTTACTTTTCCATTTGGCTCAATTTTTATAGTCAACTCTGTTGAAATTCTCCATCTTCTCACACATGTTGTCCATCTTGTACATGAAATCACTTAGCACTTTTACCATAAATATTTTAAAGCGTCTCTGATAAATCCACCTCTGGGCAGTGTCTTTATGGGGTGCCGTAAACGATTTCCTCAACCCTAAATATATTTTTTAATTTTTTGTGTATTTTGTAAGATTTTATTGCACCCAAAGAAATTTTGAACAAGAATAATAGATATAGGATTAAGTAATATCTATGTCCAGAAAAGTGGATGTTTACAGATTAACAGATAACAGACTGAAGTAATCTGATCTGTAGCTGGGTGGGATCTCAGCTTTCTTAGAATTTAAATCGACTCAGTGCACATATTTCAGTTGTGGGGTCAGACTTCCTTTTCTGTTGTGCTCAGAGACTGAGCCCTGGTGGGATTCTGGAAACTTCTTTCCACTTAAGCTGAGCTGCCAGCTTCCTGGACCATAGGAGATTTCTGTCTTTGCTTTACAACCTGGCTTCTAGCTTTTTGCATCCCTGGGAGATTGTCTTTCTCCTCCAGTGCTATCTGGTACCCCAAGACTTCTGTGCCTCGGGAGCTGTCCCTCCACCCTGAGTGTTTCAGAGCGGTTTCTCCTGCCCCAGTCCCCCCTCTCTGGCGTGCCTGTGATACGTCTCTCTCAGCTATCCCGTCCTGCCACTTTCAGGGAGCAACCGTAATGAACTTGGGAGAGGCCCCATGTGCCTCATAGAGGAAGTGCCTCTCAGCCCTCCTCCTTTGCTGTCTGTCCCCTGAGCCAAGCTTTGACTTAAACCCCTGGGACGCAGTTGGCGGGTAGATGTAGACACGCTCTGCGCGGCTGGTGCTTCTTAGATTGTATGTAATCCATTGTATCAGCTCACACATGGCTGTTCCAAGTTCACTAAAGCTTTAATTAATTTCTCCCTGCTCTCGTCTGTGATGGGGTTCTCCTTCTCCTGATGTTCTGCCGGGTGTGAGGATACCTGTGCTGTTTCCCTGCCTTGTGCTGGCTTATCACTTTCTGGAACGTACCTCACATTCCTTTTACACCTCAGCTCTTTCTCATGGTTTGGAAAAGCTACAGTGTTACAGTGTTTCTTTTTCATTTATTTACTTATTTTTGCACACCCCTTTATTTAAGTTTATTTAAATATATATAATGTTAAATATATAAATATGTAAAATATATATGTTATATATAAATATGTAAATATATAACATTAAATATATTAAATTCAAATAATAAGTTAATTTAAATTTTAGTGATGCATTATTTATTGGTTTGTTCATTTTTTAGATTTCATTTTATTTTTTCAGTGTTCCAAGATTCATTGTTCATGCACCACACAATACATGTCCCCCTTATTACCCACCACCAGGCGTTCTTTGTGGACTCTGAGAAACAAACTGAAGGTTTTGGAGGGGAGGGAGGTGGGGGATGGGCGAGCCTGGTGGTGGGTATTGAGGAGGGCACGTATTACATGGGCACTGGATGTGGTGCATGAACAATGAATCTTGGAACACTGAAAAAATAAGATAAAATTAAAATAAATTAAATAAATAAACAACAAACAGTTTTTCTGGATTATTTTTGACATTTGAGTTGAGGGAAGTCTCGTGGGACTTTCTATATCCTAGCTGAAGAAGGACCTCCTATGTTTACTCCTCTGTGATGTATCCATTTTATGCTTGAAAATTCTTTCTGGACCATTGTTTTTCTTTTTCCATATTAACAGATAGAGCTCTTTATACAACCTGAATGTGAATCTTTTTTTCAGCCGGGAACACTGCAAATACATTCTTCAAACCTATAGCTTATTTTATTTTTTTACTTTTTTATCGTGCATTTTGACACCTTGAAATTTCAGCTTTAATGCAGCAAATTTATCAGTCTTTGTTGGTTGTGCTTTGCACATCTGTCTTCACTGATCCACAAATGCCACCTTTGTCACTTGTCATGTCTCCATGTGTGCTTGGGTCAGTTCCTCTGGTCTATTTAGTCCTCCACCCAACACTTGCTCTTTCTAATTATAGCTCTTTTTATAATAAGTTTCAGGTTCCGGTTGGTAAAGATTTTCCATCCTGTGTATCTTCAAATTTTATCTTGGGTATCGTCACTCTTCGTTATTTCCATACAGACTTTACAATCAATTTGTCGAGTTCCACTGAAACTACTGAGTTTTGACAGGAAACACATTGAATTTATAGATTCATTTGAAGAAAGCCGACATTTTTATGTTA
>JAPYYJ010001498.1:0-14085 GCA_028533885.1 Nasua narica | reverse complement strand
GTCACATTCCTGTGCAGATCATTTCCTGGGGGGAAGCATTCGTGCCAGGAGAACTGTTTTTAATTGAGATGCTTTTTTAAAAAAATGCGACATTATGAGAGTAGAAGCTAAAATCCGCTTCGCCGCTAGCCGGCACCGAGTCAGGCAGCAGCGTCTCAGAACGACGAGGATGTGAGCTCCGGCGCCGGAGTCAGGAAGACAGATGGGCTTCATTTAGATGTGCCGGCAGCGGGCACAGAAACACATAAAGCCACTCTGCAGCTCAGATGCGTGTCGCTCACGCTGCGGCGGAGAGATGAGATGCGCTCGGCGGTGCTGGGACAGAGCCGGCTGCCTCTGCTGGCTCTGGGGGGACAGAGCCACGGCCACCGGGAGAAGCCACAGTTCCGGTGTTTGCTCCAGCGGCGGCCAGCGGTCGGGGCCCCAGGAACATTCTAGTAAATGCTCAGACTCCCTTCGTCCTGGCTGCACCCCCGACAGCACGGCTCCTTCCCTGCGGGAACACGCTGCCGTCTGGGGGGATCCCGTCCCGTGGCTGAGCAGAGGTGAGGGATGGAGGGAGGTACCCCAGTGCGCAGGGTGCCATGGTGAAAGAACCCTGTGCTTTGGTGTAAAACCCCCTCATCTTCCCTGATTGTGCACCGTTGACGTGGATCACAACCTGCTTCCCACACGACAAAGGGCTCGTGCAGTCTCCACGTGACTGGTTTCTGCAGGGAGCTCGTGAGAGACCCGTGAGCAAGTGAGGAGCCTGGGGTCATGGAGCTCAGGACACACTCTCCTGCCACCTGTCTGTGGTTCGGGGGCCCAGGCTCAGCCTCCAGCCGTGTGGCGGGCTGCAGAGGTGGTCCTGAGGGCACTGGGGTGGGGTTGGCCCTGAGCCGTGATATCTCAGCACGGAGACCTCAGAAGTGCCGTCCCAACGGTCAGTCCCCCAACAGTCAGTGGCCCCGACGGTCAGTCCCCCGAAGGTCAGTGGCCCCGACGGTCAGTCCCCTGACGGTCAGTGGCCCCGACGGTCAGTCCCCCGACGGTCAGTCCCCCGACGGTCAGTGGCTATGATAGTCAGGGCCCCGACGGTCAGTGGCCCCAATGGTCAGTCCCCTGATGGTCAGTCCTCCGATGGTCAGTGGCCCCGATAATCAGTCCCCCGATGGTCAGTGGCCCGGATGGTCAATGGCATTTGGGCTGACAAGCCCGCCCGTCCAAGATGCTCAAGGTCCTCTACAGCCAATGCACAGCCCCCGGTCTCCTTGTACACTAGCACTGTGTGTGAGCGCAGGTAGGGTGAGTATGAGCAAGTGTCTGGATGTGTGTGTGGGAAGGTGTGAGTGGGAGTTGAGTGAATGTGTGAGCATGTGTATGTGTGAGTGTGCATGCAGTCGTGTGTGTTTGTGCGTGTGAGTTTGCATGTGGTTGTGTGAGTATGCATGCAGTCGTGTGTGTGTAGCTGTGTGTGAGTTTGCATGTGGTTGTGAGTGTGCATGCAGTCGTGTGTGTGTGGTTGTGTGCGTGAGTTTGCATGTGGTTGTGTGAGTGCATGTAGTCGTGTGTGTGGTTGTGCGTGTGAGTTTCCATGTGGTTGTGTGAGTGTTCATGCAGTCATGTGTGTGCAGCTGTGTGTGAGTTTGCATGTGGTTGTGTGAGTGTGCATGCAGTCGTGTGTGTGTTTGGTTGTGTGAGTTTGCATGTGGTTGTGTGAGTGTGCATGCAGTCGTGTGTATGTTTGGTTGTGTGTGTGAGTTTGCATGTGGTTGTGTGAGTGTGCATGCAGTCATGTGTGTGAGTGTGCGTGTGAGTTTGCATGTGGTTGTGTGAGTGTGCATGCAGTCGTGTGTGTGAGTGTGCGTGTAGTTGTGTGTGTGTATTGTGTGTGTGAAAGTCTGGAGCGTGTGTGGGGCTGGTGGTAGGTGGGTCTGTGTGAATGTGGCTGCACACGCGTGTGTGCATCTGGTGTGTAGGTAGTGAGTGTGCATGTCCCCGCTGGAGGGGAAGACGCAGAAGGTGAGGACAGCACCTCACGGTCCCCTGGAGCACCGCGGGTCGCGCTCGCCGCGGCTCTTGCTCAGAGTAGCAGCCGGTGGCCATTCGTTATTTAAAATATAGTACTTTCTGCAGAAGGACTCCAGACTGCTTCATAACGTTTATGTTGAAAAAATATGAAAATTGTTGGTTGCTAAGAAAACTACTTTTTGAGAATTATCACTAAAAGCTAGTGGCCAAAGATTATATTCTTGGCTTGGTTGGGAAGTCCCCCCCCCCCAAACCGGAGGGCGGGCACACACGTCAGCGCGGCCCGGGCCCTGCACTCCTGCGCAGGTGTGCCCACGAGGTGTCCCACCGGCTCTTCAGACGGAGTCACATGGCGTCAGACAGCGGAGCTGCCATCTCTCGGGGACCCACGGCGGTCTCTCCGCGGCCCCCCGCCCCCCAGCTCGCAGAGGGCATGCTCACCGGCGACGCCAACAGGACTGTCTGCGAGAAGTCACTCTTGATTCTAAAGCTCACGTGGAAATGCGAAGAAGGAGGAGTACACAGCAAAGAAAGTAAAGGTCCTTTGTAAAAATCTGAGGCATTTTATTCAGGCTTCGCGGGGTCGGGCAAGGACGGAGGGGCCGCTGGAGAGCCTGGGAGCCGGACATGCCCCTCACCGGGTTCGCAGCAAAGGTGAAGCTGCAGTGTCCTTCTAGAAAACCAGGGTCTGTCAGTAACGGGGATCCCCGACAGGAAAGCTCAATCTTGAGTCCTGCCCCGTACACTCCACAGAGAAATAATAAACCCCAAGTGGGTCAGGAATTTATTTGAATGTGGAAGATAAGGCGAGAAAGCTTTAGAAGGTTAATATCGGGGAACTTGGCCGGATGCTGGGGCAGGCAGGTGCGACCTGACATGGAGGGACAGGCACTCACCAGAAAGGGAAAACTTGAGAAATTAGATTACACTTGGACAAACAGTTTTCATCGTTGAAAGGTTCCATCCAGAGAGCGGGAAGGCGAGCGCGTGGAGGTGCAGCATTCCCAGCACACCCCATACGAGGGAGGCGATCTTGCTGACAGTATGTCGATTCCTTCCAATCAATAAGGAAAAGATAGGCAGCCCGATTTTGAAAATGGGCCAGAGACTGGGCCAGGTTACAAAAGTGAGTATCCAAACTGACCCCGCATGTGAGAAATTGTTCACGGCCAGTGGTCATCAGATGTGCGTGGAAACCACATGGGGCATCAACTCCATGAGAGGGTCATGGGGGGGGTCCGGCAGCAGCGGGCTGCAGCAGTCGTGGAAGTGCTGGGACCCTCATCGGGGTCAGCTCGGAGGGGCCATCGGCACAACAATGGGAACCGCCGTTTTCCCAGTTGTCTGTGAGAGCTGATCGGATGCACCGTATCTTTCTCCCCTCGGTGTCCAGCCAGCAGGAATGTGTGTGCACACTCGCTCTGAAACGTGGACGGGCCACTCGTAGGAGCCTCCCTGACACACCCACTCTGTGCCCCACGCAGGCAAGGGAGGGGCCCCACAGCAAAGAGAGGGAGCAAATTACACCAGCCCCCAGATGGACCCCACAAACATAACATTGAGTAAAGAAGCTAGACACAGAATGTCCACGCCGTGGCTGGTGGCCGCACCTTCTCTGACGCGCGTCCACCTGGCACGGGGTCCACGCCCCTCCCCTTGAATCTCCAAGCGTGAGAGCCTGCTTCCACCAATGCGGACAGCAGACTCGACATGCAGGACGTCCAAGGCTGGGCCACAAAACCCAAGCAGCATCGTCGTGGTTCACTGGAGTGCTGGGGCTCCGTCGTCCGCTGTCGCGTAAGAAAACACCCCGACTTGGTGGCACGAGGCCAAGACGTGGTGCCAGCTGGTGCCACACAGAGTCAGGACGTGGGACATGCAGAGCGAGGACGGCTGGTTTCTCCTGGGAAGAGCCGGAGTCTGCTGGGAGCCGAGAGGCAGAAGCCAGAGTGGCCGGGGCTTCGGGTCCCACGCCGTGAGCTGCGACTGCACACGCGTGTGCATAGCTCGGCTCAGAAGCATCTGTCATCCAGATCGCCTGCACGCGGCCCGTAGGCTCATCTTCAGGGGGGTGGTCAGCCTCTCACATGCCGCAGCAGCGAGCTGGAATGATCTCTAATCCCATTGAAATGAAGTTCGACTGCATGCAACATTAATTATGATGACCTGGACGGCGGTTACCCCTGTGGGGGCGGTAGTGACCAGATGGAGTGTGACAGGGGCTTCTGGATCCCGGCAATGTTTTATTCTGTGATCTGAAGGCTACAGGTTTAATCGGGTTTTAACAATTCTTCGTGCTATGCACCTGGGCTTCTCGGGGTCTCCTGCACTCACATCAGACTGTCCTGAGTATCCCAGACAGCAAGCAAATCGCACTGACTGCGGGCTCAGTGCGCGCTGGACCCCATGGCGATGCTTTCCCTCCATCCCCCTCGGATCCTGGCGGTGCTTCTGTTACCCGGAGGCCATTATCACGGAGAGGGAACGGACTGGCCCCCAGCCGGCCCTTAGTGTTGTGGAGTGTCGACATGGGGTTTGGTCGATCCCAAGCCCGGGCTCCTAACCATGTACACTGTTCTTAAAATGAATGCTCTGCGCCATCCAGTAGGCAATCAGCAGAAATCTAATAAACAAAACAGTACATGAAGGCACATCGTCCAAAGTTCAACCTCACCAGAAATCAAAGAAATACAAATTCAAGCCACGAGGACTTATTTTTCTTCTTTGGCAATAATCAAATTGGCAATAATCACAAGCACGCAACTGGCTATATTTGGAAAGTTCACGGGGATATTCGTGTGCCTCGCTAGTGGGGATGTAAATTGTTGCAAATGTCTTGCAGATATTTGACAAATACGCATGAAATATTTAAATGAACATAGCCTCTAACCTAGCAATCCTAATTCTAGTGATCGCCCCTGAGAATAACGGGGCGATTCCTCAGGACTCGGACGGCGAGGCCGTGCACCATCAAGTGTCAGAGCACACAGACAGAGGAGGGAGGGAGGAGGCGGGCGGGCGGGCGGGTGGGGGGCACAGAGCACACTCGGACACTCCCCCATGCGGGTCATGGAATACGTTCTGGAACATTCACTGTGGAACGTAGTAGGGATCCCTGTGTCGTGTGGCTCACACAGGAAGCTCTCCCGCGTGTGCGCGCGTGACCAGAGCGAAACTTGCGGCACGTGAGGGGTGTGACCCAGTCTGTGCGCGCGTGTCATGCTGGTGTGCACAGCAGTGAAGGGGTTGTTCCAAAATGTAAACAGGGTTTGGGGAAGGGTTAGTAGCATCGTGCGTGTTTTTATGCTGAGTGTTATCCGCGCGTCCATATATTCTCTCCTCAAACACTTATGAAACTGAAGCCATATGGAAAATGTACACAAAACAGTGTTAAGTGCAAAAATAAGGCTCATGATCACATGCTCCCGATGATTAACACTGTGTGGGGTCTGCACGCGGGAAAACAAAAGACATAACTGCAATGAAACGATAGGACTTTTTAACCTACTTTTCGTATTTTGTACATCCACACTAGTTTTGAATACAGAACTGTGAAATTACCCCATGACCTCGAAACAGGAGCCGCACGTTGCAGCTCAGGTTCAAGGCCGGCCTCTCCCACAGGAGCTCCCGAGGGCAGACACGCGGCTCAGCGTGGAGGGTCAGGGCTGTCCCCGCCGCGGCTGGGAGCAGAGCAGACCTGGGGTCTGATGCTGGGGAGGTGATGACCCCGCTGGGTGCTGTCCGCAGGGGGACCTCAGCTTTCTTCCCAGTAGGGTGGGGTCCTGGGTCCTTCTGGAAGCAGGGTCCACCGCTAAGGGGCCTCCTCCCCCAACCCAGTTGGACCCCCACCGGCCGCTGCAGTGACCTCTGAAACTACTAACCCTGTCAGCCCTGCCTGAGACGTCCCCCCTGGGGTGCAGTCTACAGCCTGGGGGGCCTCCGTCCTGCTCCTGCCGCCCACCCCTTATGCAGACCTCAGCGTGTCCCCTGCCTCCTCTCACCTGTTTGCTCCTGCTCATCTGGGCACCCGGGGTTCACGTCGCTTCCAAAGGGAAGACTGGCCACTCGTGTTCTTTCTCTCCCTGACCCCAGAAACACGCACCTGTACAGCACACGCATAGTCACACACCTGTGTGCGTGCTGACACCCGCACAGACACTCACACACCTTTGCACACACACCTCTGACCCAGCCCCCGTGCCTGACACACCCCCGTGGTCCTCCGTTTTCAGACGTGGTCCTGGAGTCTCTGCTTTCAGGCCCTTCGACTGAGAGGAACGTCCCAGGACAGAGCCCGGCGGCCTCCCCAGTCCCCGCGTGGGCCGCCCCCGGGAGCACGGACGCCGTGGTGGGACGGCCGGGGTGGGGGACACTGGACACTGGGCGCTGCGTGGCCACAGGAGGGGCCTCGCGTTGCAGGGTGCTGGCGAGGTGTGGCCCCCGCAGACCCCCGGACGGAGCTGCGCACGGACAGCAAGGTCAAACAGGGCTCCCCCAGCTCCGGGCCTGCGGCCGACGCGGCCTCGATGGAGAGAAGCCCCCCGTCCGGAGCGAGGGGCCCGGCTTCGGCTGCTCCGGCAAACGCAGCAGGAGGAAGCTTCCAGGGCTCTGTCCCCGCGAGCTGTGAGGGAGAGGGTCTGTGCTGTCCCCTGATTGCATCAGGCGATTAGCAATCCAGTCGCACTTCTAGGATTCGTAGGTCAGTCGTGCATACGAGGCACTGATCTGCGTTTTCTAACGTGCTCGGGGCACACAGGTATTACGACAGTCTCTGGGTGTGACCATAAATTTGGACGGGTTTCTAATCGTCTTCCTGTGTACTCGGGGTTTCTTTTTGTGTCAGTAATTGCTTCCTAATTATCTTCCAGTTGCTAAATAACACTTAGTTTATCAAAAAGAATTTTCCAAAGCAGCTCCGAAGGCATTGTCAGCATCTGACTCTGATTACCGTCATCCAGCAGAAACGAGTCATCAGCCTCTGTCACTGGTGCAGAACATGCCAGACTCGGCAGTGGGTCCTCGCTGCGACTCCACACGGGCGGGAGCCGGGCCCGCGGAGCCCAGGAGACGGTGGCCCGCCATCCCCGGACATTCCGCGGGAGCGATCCAAAGCAGCACGCAGGGACTTGCGTTTGAGCCCCGGCACGTGAAGACAGCATCATTCTGCCCTCCCAGCGAGAGAAAGCGGCCCCAAGGGAACGTCAGAGACCTGGGCAAGCAGGACACCTGTCTGTGACACCTGGAGGGACACGTGAGTGCACGGTCACAGCCAGGATTCACCCTTCAGTGCAGCCCTCACCGATGGGACGTTTCCAGGTAACGTCGGCGAATTGCTGGAGACCTGATCGTGGGAGAGATTCCCGGGGCTACCGTTTCAGGGCACGAAACATTCATGGTGTTTCCTCCAGGAACCCCACCGGGCTCTCCCAGAGAGGAGCAGAGGGAGGCCTCCCACCCTCTGCCCCATGGCTTGCGGGGGTGTGGGGGGGAAGGGAGAATGTGTCCAGCGAGAAACAAGCCCCAGTGATTGCCACCAAGAAGGGCTGTGCCCAGGGGAATGTTCACCAGAGCCTCGGGCCCCGGGGGTGAGCCCCTCTGGCCTTCCTCGGTGGGAAGCAGAACAAAGACAAGAACACCAAACCAATGTGTGAAGACCAAGTGCAGGGTCACAGGCCCGGTGAAAGACCTCCATTTAATCCTCGATTGCAGACTGCCTCCCCTCCCCTCTCCTTCCCCCCCATCACACGGGCCCCAGCATAATAATGGTGGATTATTAGAAGAGAAAGAGCTGAAAGACACAGGTCCTATTTAAGTAGGAGCTCCTGGGGAAACCCAAACACAAGAGACGTTGGAGACGTTACACACACAGTACATACGAATCTAACTCCGTCGATAAATCCCCCAATACAAAGAAGTAGGCAGCCATCCATGATTCCGTGATGTAAGTGCTTGAGCACTCTAAGGGGGAGAAGAGACTAACCTGCCATGCGGAATAATTCCAAATAATTTACACAGCGTCACCCTCCACCTGCGAGGTGTGAGCTGTGCAGGGTGACTTCCCTGGGACGTGTGCCGGATGGGTCGGAGGGAGTAGGCGTGGCTTGCACGGAGAAACCCCAGACCCACGGCCAAGGTGAGAGGCAAGGGTGACACGTTGTGTTCACAGTTGGTGCCCTTGTACCGCGTGAAGCATGAGCCTCACCCGTGATCTTTCTCCCCACAACTCAGGACCGGGCTGGCCCTAGAACTATGGAGAGAGAGTACAACGGAGGACGTCCGACAAAGTCCTGACCGGTGTTCTTCACAATATCGAGATCCTCAGAAACAAGGAAAGTCAGAGAAACTGTCACAGCCAGCAGGAGGCAGGGAGACATGATGACTAAACGTAATGTGATGGGACACAGGGGGGCTCAGCGGGTTGAGCACCTGCCGTCGACCCAGGTCATGATCTCAGGGTCCTGGGATCCAACCCCACTTGGGGCTCCCTGCCCAGCGGGGAGCTTGCTTCTCCCTCCACCTGCCGCTCCCCCTGCTTGTGCTCCATCTCTCTCTCTCTCTCTCAAATAAATAAATAAATAAAATCTTTTTAAAAAATGTGTTGTCCTGGATAGGGTTTTGGAAAATAACAAAAGGCATTAGGGAAATCGAGCACTTTAGTGAGTTTTATATTATTTATTATTATTATATTATTTATTATTTTATATTATTATATTAGATTTTATATTAACCAGGCACTGGTTAGTAATTGTGGTACTGGCTAATAATAAGTGGACCAGGCACTTGAGTTAATAATCATGTTTCAAAATTATTTTATTGATTATAGCAACCAGACTCTACTCATTTAAAATGTTATTAGTAGAGGACACTAGGTGAGGTGTATGTGGAAACTCAGTGCTATCTGCTCACTTTTCCTGTAAATCTGACTTTTCTCTTTTTTTGTTCTTTATTATTATTATTTTATTATGTTAGTCACCATACAGCACATCATTAGTTCTTGATGCACTGCTCCAAGATTGATTGTTCCCGCGCCACCCCCAGTGCTCCCTGCAATCTGTGCCTCCTCGATACCCACCACCAGGCTCGCCCGACCCCCCGCCCCCTCCCCTCCAAACCCCTCAGTTTGTTGCTCAGAGTCCACCGTCTCTCACAGTTTGTCTCCTCCTCCAATTCTGCCCCCCTTCAGTTTTCCCTCCCTTCTCCTCATGTCCTCCATGTTATTCCTTATGCTCCACAAATAAGTGAGACCATAAGATAATTGCCTCTCTCCGCTTGACTTACTTCACTCCGCATAATTTCCTCCAGTCCTGTCCATGTTGATGTAAAAGTTGGGTATTCATCCTTTCTGATGGCTGAGGAAGATTCCATTGTATAGATGGACCACATCTTCTCCATCCACCCGTCTGTTGAAGGGCATCTTGGCTCTTTCCACAGTTTGGCGATTGTGGCCATGGCTGCTGTGAACATTGGGGTCCATGTGGCTCTTCTTTGTACTGCATCTGTATCTTTGGGGTAAATACCCAGTAGGGCAATTGCCAGGTCATAGGGTAGCTCTAAGATAAAAAGCTTCTTCAGAGCAAAGGAAACAGTCAACAAAACAAACAGGCGACCCACAGAATGGGAGAAGATATTTGCAAATGACACTACAGACAAAGGTCTGATATCTGAGATCTATAAAGAACTCCTCAAACTCAACACTCACAAAACAGATAATCACATCAAAAAATGGGCAGAAGACATGAACAGACACTTCTCCAAAGAAGACGTACAAATGGCTAACAGACACATGAAAAAATGTTCATCATCTTTAGCCATCAGAGAGATTCAAATCAAAACCACACTGAGATACCACCTTACACCAGTTAGAATGGCCAAAGTCAACAAGACAGTAAACAACAAATGCTGGAGAGGATGTGGAGAAAGGGGAACCGTCCTCCACTGTTGGTGGGGATGCAAGTTGGTGCAGCCACTTTGGAAAACAGTGTGGAGGTTCCCCCCAAAAATTATAAATCTGAAACTTTTCTAAAACAAGTAACATCTACTTAAAAATGAATATTAAGGAGCAGCTACCAACAATAATATTTTTCAAACGTTTATGCCAGACATTGAGCAGAGCATTAAATATCCTTTTAAGTCCTTGAGAGAGGTGTCAGTACCCTCCCTGTTTCATGGAGGAGAAAACAGGTTTAAAGAAAGGACGCCCCTGAGGTCACACAGCGGCTGCGGGACAGGCGTCAGCCGGGCTCCTCTGGGCCCGGACTCAGGCTCCTGTGCCCCTCGCTGCGCGTCCGATGCTGTTGCTTGAACTTACACGACCCCCCAGGAAGCCGGCATGGCCTGGTCTCTGAGGATCTTTCTTCCCTTACAGTTTCTCCTCTTCTGAGCCCTGGTCTCAGGTGGGAGGCGTCGCACACCTCCCCCTTGACACACATCCCTGCGCATGCACGCACACGCACGCCTGCACACACACCCAACCCCGACTGCTCTCTTCTGCACGCAGCTCCGAGCGGGCATGACCTACGGCTGGCCACAGCATCCCTCTTCTCCCGTGCGATGCTTCTGCAGGGGCTCCTCGCATTGGAGGCAGAGCCACCGATTCCGGCAGGTGACACGGGGCCTCTTACAAGCTGCTTCCAGATAGCCGCGCCCTGACTGATGCGGCCTCTTCTAGAAGGACTGCTCGGCTCTCCAGGCTCTGCTCCAGATGGCCCTCCCCTCCCCACTGAGCAGCTGGGGCTCCTCTGTAGCTGCAGAGACCGTAATGCGGAAGGAAGCCAGGTCCGTGTGAATGTTGGAGAAATCAGCTGCTACGAAAGCAGGAAACACTGGTCCTTCACCGCGGAGTAGCTGCAAGCCTATGTCCCCCCGGAAGTAGTCGGCCAACGTTTCTGTCAACGCCAGATGGTTCGCTTTAGTCCTGTAGTCTCTGGGGTCCCGGGGGCTGCTCTTCAATTCTCTCAGTGCACAGAAGCAGCCACAGACCGTGCCTGAAGAGACTGCTGAGACTGTGTCCCAATAAAGCTTTATTTGAAAACCAGGTGGTAGGCCAGATTTGGTCCCCAGGCTCCAGTTTGCCACCCGCTGCTGTGGAGTATGCCTCAGTTTCCCCACAGAGGGTCAAGGAGTCTGGAGGATTCATCCCCCGAGGCTTGAGGGCCTCTCCTCCCTGGGCTTCCTTCCTGTCCGCCCTCACAGGAGACGCCCTCAGGGGTCCTGATGGACGGTCCGATCCCACCCGACACCCTGCACCTCCATCCCCCCCACCGCCTGCCTGTGCGTGTGGCCAAGGAGAAGGAGCGAGTTCCTCCCTCAGAGCAAGTCCCCAGCTTGAAGGGCTTTTGAAAGGCAGAACCCCCATGAGGGTGCTGGCTGAACGTTTGGGTGTGAGACGCTGGGGAAGCCCCATGGTCCGGCGGGTTGACGGGTGGTCTCCCAAAAGTGATGTCCACATCCTAACCCTGGAATCTCTGAAGGTTACCTTATTTGGAAAAGGGTCTTTGCAGAGGAAATGAGTTAAGGATCTTGAGATGAGAGCATCCCGGATCAGGGGGGCCCTGGATCCAGTGACGGCATCCTTCTAAGAGACAGAAGAGAAGACACAGACACAGAGAAGCCACATGAAGATAGAGGCAGAGATGGGAGGGAGGCAGCCACAAGCCAAGGAAAGGCCCAGAGCCCCTGGAGCTGGAAGAGGCAGGAGGGACCCCCACTTCTCCCCCACCCCCGAGCCTCTAGGGCGAGCACTGCCCTGTGACCCCCGAATTCCAGAGGGCACATTTCAGTTTGCAGGGACCGGCTGTGGCGGTGGCCCCGGGACGAGCATGCACACGTTCCGGGCAGGAGTGGGGCCCCCTTCTCCGAGCTCTGCGGTAGGACCGCAGCTCAGCCAAGAACTGAGATAGCTCCTGTGCGTGACTCAGTTTCCAGAGCTGTGCCAGAGCGCCAATGGCCAGCCGCGGCCACCAGCCGGTAAGGGACAGTCAGCCCGTCCGCCGGAGATGACGCATGTTTTTGTGCCTCTTCCCACTTTCCGTGAGCATGTGTTCACCAGTGACCCACGTGAAGAAATCTGCACCCCTTTCTTAATTTCCCTAAAAGGTTGACCTAAGCCTGTCTGGTAGGAGTTTGCAAGAAGAACTTGAAATCAGCCTTCTGACCCTGACATGCGGCCAGGATGCGAAGAGTGACGAAGCCTCCCTGTGCGTCCCTCGCCCTCAGGCCGATGGCGGGAAGCTGATTTTGAGATGAAGGACGGCAGTGACTGGCTCAGCTGACAGCTGCCAGTACTGCTGAGATGACCTTTTGAATTCTGTGTTTCCAAATAGGTGCAAGGGAACCCCATTTCCTGGCCGGCTGCAAGGGGACCCCATTTCCTGGCCGGCTGCGAGGGAACCCCATTTCCCGGCCGGCTGCGAGGGAATCCCATTTCCCGGCCGGCCCGGGATATTGGCCCTTTGTCGCCCGGCCGCTGCAGGCCACCGTGCTGACCGATCCTGGGGGCAGACCCTTTGCCCGAGCCGCCCCTGTCAGCGACGTGCAGCCCCCAGCCGGCCGGGCAGGAGCACAGGCCATTTCTGGATTCCTTCGTGGAGAGACCGGCAAGATTCTATCTTCACTGAGTCAGGATAAGTGTGACTTGCTGTGGGAACTTCCACCCCTGTGGGAGCTGTATTTATCCGCAGATCTGTCCGCGTTTCTGCGCATGACCCTGGGAGCAAGTTCACGGGCTCTGGGACTTACTCTTTTATTGTACTTGAGCCTTTTTCATATCAGTATCATTGCTTCCCCAAGGTTCCGAGGCCTCCAGGCAACGACTGGCCATTTCTTTAATAATTTCCATATCTCACAGGCAGTGCACCTTCATTTCACTCAACAAATGTTTACTGAATGTCTTAGTCTTGGTTTATTCATTCAACAAATGTTCATTATTACCTACCATGTGTCAGGCCTTGTTCAAGGCTCGGGTGGTAGCTGAATGTAAAGCAGCATCTATTTCTTGAACATTCCAAGAATGTTCCGACCCCAGGACCTTTGCACTTACCGTTCTGGAGGCTGGAGGGCTCCCACTTCCCTCTTGTCTGCACATCGGCCAATTGCAGCTAAGCCCACCAGTGCGCCCTCTTCCTTAGACTCCTAGTGCCCCCGCCTTGGTTGATTTTCCTCACGAGCTTCCATCCCGAGGAAGCACCGAAGGGCTAACACAGGGTAACTGCTCCCCAGGAGGGTAGGAAAGTCTCCTTGGTGGCCAGGCAGTGAGCAGGGCTCGGCTCTCAGCATGGTCTGGAGTAGGCTGTGTTGCAGTCGGGGGCTCGGGGTCGCGCCGCGAGTGGATTTGTGTCTGTCAAACCTATGTGGGGGCTTCTGCACTGTGGCCTCTGTCCCAACCCCACCCGGGAGTGGGGGGAGGACAGAAGAAGAGTGGGATCCTCTCATCTAAACTCTTCCTGACCCTGTCTGTGTGAGCTTCCTAGGGCTGGGTGGCGAAGTCCCATTTGCCGTATGGAAACATTCACAGGGATCGGGGCATGGACACTCTGGGGAAGAGACGATCGGCTCGCTGCGCCTTCCCTCCTTCCCCACCCTCAGAGCCGGAAGGCTTCCCCTGCCCCGTGCATCAGGACACGGGCCTCTCGCCGCGTCCTTCCCACACTAGGGTTCCCTGTGGAACCCCACCATGTGCTTCCTCGTGCCTGATCCTTCATGTGTTGGGTCGTCGTAGGGTGACCTCACCCCAGAAATTCCTAAAAACCCTCCTCTTTGTTTTTTTCCAATTTCAATTAGCCAACAAGAGTACATCATTAGTTTTTGATACAGTGTTCAATAACTTATCAGTTGTGTTTAACACCCAGTGCTCGTCACATCGCATGCCCTCCTTAACGCCCGTCACCCGGTTATCCGGCCCCCACCCACCTCCCCTCCAGCAACCCTGTTTGTTTCCCGCAGTCCAGAGTCTCTCATGGTTTGTCTCCCTCTCTGATTTCTTCCCATTCAGTTTTCCCTCCCTTCCCGTCTGACCCTCTGTGCTGTTTCTTGTGTTCCACGTGAGAGTGAAACCATCTGAGAATTGCCTTC
>JAPYYJ010001497.1:0-14087 GCA_028533885.1 Nasua narica | reverse complement strand
TACAATGGAATATTATGCCTCCATCAGAAAGGATGAATATCCAACTTTTGTATCAACATGGACAGGACTAGAAGAGATTATGAGGAGTGAAATAAGTCAAGCGGAGAGAGGCAATTATCTTATGGTGTCACTTACGTGTGGAGTATAAAGAAAATCATGGAGGGCATCGTGAGAAGGAAGGGAAGGGCGAATGGGGGGAAATCGGAGGGGGTGATGAACCAGGAGAGACTGTGGACTCTGAGCAACAAACTGAGGGTTTTGGAAGGGAGGGGGTGGGGGGTGAGTCTGGTGGTGGGTATCGAGAGGGGCACGTACTGCATGGAGCACTGGGTCTGGTGCATGAACAATCAATCTTGTAACACTGAAAAATTAAAATAAACAAATTTGGGGAGAAAAAAAAGTTAAAAAAAAAAACTTAGGGCTTTTCAGATATAACTCATCAGAATTATAGCCTCATCATGCCAAGCCATGTGGAACTGTCTTAAGGAAATTGTGTAACATCTAAAAACATGGCAAGTATTCTAAGTTATTTTTGGCAGTTGAATATACCAAAACATATTAGTTTTTTATTAAATTCCAGTTTATGAAATTTAACTGGTTTAAAAGTAATGGTTAAACCATTTGGTAGTTTTGTAGAAGAGTAATTTTGGAGTTATCTCAGGGGTGAATTTTATTTTTATTTATTTATTTATTTAAATATTTTTTTATTTATTTGACAGAAGGAGAGAGATCACAAGTAGGCAGAGAGGCAGGCAGAGGGAGAGGGGGAAGCAGGCTTCTTGCCAAGCAGAGAGCCCGATGTGGGGCTTGATTCTAGGACCCTGAGATCATGACCTGAGCTGAAGGCAGAGGTTTTAACCCACTAAGCCACCCAGGAGTCCCAGGGGTGAATTTTAGATGGAGCAAAAAGAGCATGGACCACAGCAGCATACTCCTGGGGAGTCTGTTAAGTTATCCAACCAGGCAGCTGAATCATGTACAGATCAGGAGCACTTTGGCAAAATTGTGACCCTCTCTTACCTCAGGAAAAAAAAATGCCGATCCTTTTTTTTTTTTTTAAACATATAAGGTATTGTTTGCCTCAGGGGTACAGGTTTGTGACTCATCAGGCTTACACATTTCATAGCACTCACCGTAGTCCATACCCCACCCAGTGTCCATAACCCAGCCACCCTATCCCTACTCCCCCAGCCCCAGCAACCTTCAGTTTGTTTCATGAGATTAAGAGTCTCTAATGGTTTATCTCCCTCCCAATCCCATCTTGTTTCATTTTTTCCCTCCCTATCCCCCATGACCCCCTGCCCTGCCTCTCAAATTCCTCATATCAGATAGATTATATGGTAATTTTCTTTCTGATTGACTTATTTCGCTTAGCATGATACCCTCTAGTTCCATACATGTTGTTGCAAATGGCAAGATTTCATTTCTTTTGAGGGCTGCATAGTATTCCATTGTATATATGTATACCACATCTTCTTTATCCATTCATCTGTTGATGGACATCTAGGTTCTTTCCATAGTTTGGCTGTTGTGGACATTGCTTCTATAAACAGTCAGGTTCATGTACCCCTTTGGATCACTACATTTATATCTTTAGGGTAAATACCTGATAGTGTGATTGTTGGGTCATAGGGTAATTCTATTTTCAACTTTTTTTTAAAGATTTTATTTATTTATTTATTAGGAAAGAGAGAGAGTGAGAGAGAGCATGAGAAGGGAGAAGGTCAGAGTGAGAAGCAGACTCCCCATGGAGCTGGGAGCCCGATGTGGGACTCGATCCCGGGTCTCCGGGATCATGACCTGAGCCGAAGGCAGTCACTCAACCAACTGCGCCACCCAGGCGCCCTCTATTTTCAACTTTTTGAGGAACCTCCATACTGTTTTCCAGAGTGGCTGCACCAGCTTGCATTCCCACCAACAGTGTAGGAGGGTTCCCCTTTCTCTGCATCCTCGCCAACACTGGTTGTTTCCTGACTTGTTAATATTAGCCATTCTGACTGGTGTGAGGTAGTATCTCACCGTGGTTTTGATTTGTAGTTCCCTGATGCCGAGGGATGTTGAGCACTTTTTCATGTGTTTATTGACCATTGGGATGTGTTCTTTGCAGAAATGTCTGTTCATGTCTTCTGCCCACTTCTTGATTGATTATTTGTTCTTTGGGTGTTGAGTTTGAGAAGTTCTTTACAGATTTTGGATACTAGCCCTTTATCTGATATGTCATTTGCAAATATCTTCTCCCATTCTGCCAGCTGTCTTTGGTTTTGTTGATTGTTTCCTTTGCTCTACAGAAGATTTTGATCTTGATGAAGTCCCAGTAGTTCATTTTTGCCCTTGCTTCCCTTGCCTTTGGTGATGTTTCTAGGAAGAAGTTGCTGAGGCAGAGGTCAAAGAGGTCGCTGCCTGTGTTCTCCTCTAGGATTTTGAAGGAGTCCTGTCTCACATTGAGGTCTTTCATCCATTTTGAGTCCATGTTTGTGTGTGGTGTAAGGAAATGGTTCAGTTTCATTCTTCTGCATGTGGCTGTCCAGTTTTCCCAACACCATTTGTTGAAGAAGCTGTCTTTTCAATTGGACATTCTTTCCTGCTTTGTTGAAGATTAGTTGACCATAGAGTTGGGGGTCCATTTCTGGGCTCTTTATTCTGTTCCATTGATCTATGTGTCTGTTTTTGTGCCAGTACCACACTGTCTTGATGATTACAGCTTTGTAATAGAGCTTGAAGTCTGGAATTGTGATGCTGCCGACTTTGGTTTTCTTTTTCAACATTCCTCTGGCTATTCGTGGTCTTTTCTGGTTACTTATAAGTTTTAGGATTATTTGTTCCACCTCTTTGAAAAAAAATTGATGGTATTTTGATAGGGATTGCATTACATGTATAGATTGCTTTAGGTAGCATAGACATTTTCACAATATTTGTTCTTCCAATTCATGGACATGGAACATTTTTCCATTTCTTTGTGTCTTCCTCAATTTCTTTCATGAGTGCTTTATAGTTTTCTGAGTACAGATTCTTTGCCTCTTTGGTTAGGTTTATTCCTAGGTATCTTATGGTTTTGGGTGCAATTGTAAATGGAATTGACTCCTTAATTTCTCTTTCTTCTGTCTTGCTGTTGGTGTATAGAAATGCAACAGATTTCTGTGCATTGATTTTCTATCCTGACACTTTACTCAATTCCTGTAAGAGTTCTGTCAGTCTTGGAGTGGAGTCTTTTGGGTTTTCCACATAAAGTATCATATCATATGAAAAGAGTGAGAATTTGCATTTCCTGGTTGACTCATTCATTCTTTAGTAGGATGTTCTTCTGCCTCCATGCATTTGAGTTCTTTCCAACTTTCCTCTTGTGATTGAGTTCTAGTTTCAGAGCATTGTGGTCTGAAAATATGCAGAGAATTATCTGAATCTTTTGGTACTGGTTGAGACCTGATTTGTGACCTAGGATGTGATCTGTTCTAGAGAATGTTCCATGTGCACTCGAGAAGAATGTGTATTCTGTTGTTTTGGGATGGAATGTTCTGAATATATCTGTGATGTCCATCTGGTCCAGTGTGTCATTTAAATCCATTTTTTCCTTGTTAATCTTTTGCTTTGATGATCTGTCCATTTCAGTGAGGGGGGTGTTAAAGTACCCTACTATTATTGCATTATTGTTGATGTGTTTCTTTGACTTTGTTATTAATTGGTTTATATATATATTTGGCTGCTCCCATGTTCAGGGCATAGATTTTACAATTGTTATATATTCTTGTTGGACAGACCCTTTAAATATGATATAGTGTCCTTCCTCATCTTTTATTATAGTCTTTGGCTTAAAATCTCACTTGTCTGATATAAGGATTGCCACCCTAGCTTTCTTTTGATGTCCATTAGCATGGTAAATGGTTTTCCATCCCCTCACTTTAAATCTGGAGGTGTCTTTGGATCTAAGATGAGATTCTTGTAAACAGCATATCAACGGGTCTTGTTTTTTTATCCTTTCTGATACTCTGTTTCTTTTGATTGGGGCATTTAGCCCATTTACATTCAGGGTAACGATTGACAGATATGAATTTAGTGCCATTGTATTGCTTGTAAGGTGACTGTTACAGTATATTGTCTCCGTTCCTTTCTGGTCTATGTTTCTTTTAGGCTCTCTGCTTAGAGGACCCCTTTCAATATTTCCTGTGGGGCTGATTTGGTGTTTGCAAATTCTTTTAGTTTTTGTTTGTTTGGGTGCTTTTTATTTCTCCTTCTATTTTCAGTGACAGCCTAGCTGGATATAGTATTCTTGGCTGCATATTTTTCTTATTTAGTGCTCTGAATATGTCATGCCAGTCCTTTCTGGCCTGCCAGGTCTCTGTGGATAAGTCTGCTGCCAATCTAACATTTCTGCTCTTGTATGTTACAGACTTCTTGTCCTGAGCTGCTTTCAGGATTTTCTCTTTGTCGCTAAAACTTGTAAATTCTACTATTAGATGACAGGGTGCAGACCTATTTTTATTGATTTTGAGGGGGGTTCTCTGTGCCTCTTGAATTTTGATGCTTGTTCCCTTCGCCAGATTAGGGAAATTCTCTACAATAATTTGCTCCAATATACCTTCTGCCCCTCTCTCTTTCTTTTTCTTCTGCGATCCCAATTATTCTAATATTGTTTTGTCTTATGGTATCACTTATCTCTCAAATTCTCCCCTTATAATCCAGTAACTGTTTATCTCTCTTTTTCTTAGCTTCTTTATTCTCTGTCATTTGGTCTTCTATATCACTAATTCTCTCTTCTGCTTCATTTATCCTAGCTGTAAGAGCCTCCATTTTTGATTGATCCTCATTAATAGCTATTTTGATTTCCACTTGGTTAGATTTTAGTTCTTTTATTTCTCCAAAAAGCGATTTTATTTCTCCAGGAAGGAATTCTCTATTATCTTCCATGCTTTTTTCGAGCCTGGCTGGCACGTTGATAATTGTCATTTTGAACTCTATTTCTGACGTATTACTAATGTCTGTATTGATTAGGTCCCTAGCAATCGGTACTGCCTCTTGTTCTTTTTTTTTTTTTTTTTGTGGTGAGTTTTTCTGCCTTGTCATTTTATCAAGATAAGAATAGATGAATGAGAGAGTAAAATAGTAAAAGAGTAGCAACAACCCCAGAAAAATCAGAAGAGAGCCGAAACCAGGGGTTGAAGAAAAAAGGGGGGGGGTGGACAAAAAAGAGAAAAAAAAATTAAAATTAAATAAAAAAGAGAAAAAGAAAAAATGTATATATATTAGACTTATGATTAGAACAGAGCCCCACACCTGATTTTGGGTGTTTTGGGTTTGTTAGAAGAAACTAACCTCCCAAAATTTTAAAGAAAGAGAAAACTTATACAAAAATAAGGGTAAACACTATGAAGGGATGGAATATGAGTGTCTAGATGAAAATTAAAAAAGATTCTAAAAAAGGGATTGATAAGAGGTTGGTTGAAAAAAGAGGAAAAAAAAGAATAAAAGATGAAAGAATGTGATCAGGCTGGAGACTAGAACCAAACTGTGTGCTAGATTTCGGGTATATTTTGATCTAGTAGAAGAAATTGTATCCTAAAATTTTAAAGAAAAAAAAACTCTATATGTATACAAAAAAATAAGGTTAAATACAATGAGGGGATAAAATATGAATGTAACAGGGAAAATTAGAGAAGATTTTTTAAAAGGTATTGATAAGATACTAGTTAAAAACCACCAAAATTGGAAAGACAAAAAATAAAATAAAAAAATAAAACAAGCAAAAAACAAAATTAAAAAAATTCAACTCTGAAAGACTAAAGGATCATGGTGAAAAAAAGCCATGAATTCTATGTGTTGCTTTTTCCTAATTCTGGAGTTCTGCAGTTTTCACTGATTGATGAACTTGGTCTTGGGTGGATATTCTCACTGATCTTCTGTGGGAGGGCCGTTGCAGTGATTCTCAAGTATCTTTGCCCAAGGTAGAATTGCATTGCCCTTGCCAGGAGCAGGCCAAGCAATCTGCGCGGTTTCGCTCTCCTAGCTTTTGTTCCCTGAGCACTTTCCGTAAGGCCCTGGAGGCTGGGAATGAAAATGGCGGCCTCCTAGTTTCTGGCCTGGCTCGGAGGAGCTGAGCGCTCAGGGTTCTGCTCCTCAGTGCGCCCTCAGAGAAAAGCAGCCAGTCCCTCCCGTCTCTCTGGTGTCCGGCCGCACTCCGAACTCAGCCAGCCTGTGACTGAGCGTTTCTATCTCTGGTGCAGGGCCCTGTCTGGAGTCTTCAAACCCAGCAGATTCCTGCCGTGTGGTCCTGCGCTGCTCCTCCCGGAGGAGGAAAGAAGGGATCTCTCCTGAGCTGCCTCTTGTGGGGTACCTGCTTTAAGAGCCGTGACCTAACTTTGCCTCAGATCATGGTCTAAGGTAAGCCCAAGCTGATAGCGCACTGCACGGCTCTGTCTCTGCCGCCGGCTTTTCCGGTCTGATATCTGGTTGGTAGCTCTGCCGCACTCAGACACCCCCGGTCCCTCTGTGACCCCATGAGTCCTGAAACCACACTGTTCCCATGAGGGCTCCATCCCCTGGTTAGCCTCTGGAGTAATGTCCCTCAGTGGAGCAGACCCTAAAAGTTCTGATTTTGTGCTTTGTGCTCTCTCTTGCTGGGAATTGGCCTCTCCCCCTGTGGTCTCTCTTCTCGTCACTTTGGAATCACTTTTCTACACGTTCTACCTTCTGGAAAGTGGTTGATTTTCTGCTCCTAGAATTGCTGTTCTTCCTCTCTTCTATCTCCTTTTGAGTTTGCAGGCGTTTAGAATGGTTTGATAACTATCCAGCTGAACTTCTGGGATCCGACACTATCTCAGCCTCTTACTCCTCTGCCATCGTGGTTCCAGCCAGCTGAGTATCTTCCTAATAGGACTTGGACCTACTGTCAAATCAGAGCAGTTATGTTCTCCAGAAACAAGGGTAAATATTTGAGGGGGGAGGGCTCCAGTGCAATTATCTCATTATCAGCAAGGGGTCATGAAGCATTTTCCCCAAAGTCAGTGTTCAGACACCTTTTTGTCTAAGTCTTGGCACAGTCTCTGTTACCTTAGCAGTTGGAGTCAAGTTTGAAAACCTTCCTTCCCCTGGCCCTTTCTTCTTCTGACCCTAGCTTCAATGGCTTCCCCTTTAATAATTGATTTGATTCCTCATGTATAAACCTCACTTCAATTCCCGAAAGGAAGAGAAGAAGGCTAAAAGGCCAGGTACTTCCACTTTTTGTCATAGGTTCATAGTCCTTTCCCCATTCTTGTCCTTTCCAGGCTGTCTGCTTCCTGACACATGCAGCTACTGGTACAGTTGAATTTGTTTAGATTCATTTCTATCAATAGGAAAACCCTAACTTCCTAGTTTGATATGTGCACTTAGCATTATCCTATCCTGAGGTTAGCAGGAAAATAAAAACCTCATAACAACCATTTCATTTTTTTGTTTTAATCTCACCAGCATCATAATTAAATCAGGGAAGTCCTTCCTGGTGACAGGTTCTGTTAGAAAGACATCTTAGGTAGGTGTGAATACATGGGGTGATGGAAAGTCTCAAAAGAAAAGGATCAACCTTTCTAACTCACATGCACTTTCTAGGCTCTCTACTTGTGTGAGTGCACATTCTGTGTTAACCAGATGGTTGGAAATCCCTACTTGAATATGCAGCAATTTTCTACTTGAGGCCAGATTGATCATTCTGTGTTTAGTTTACCTTATATCTTACTGTGTATGGGTTTTAAATTGCCGTAAGTGAGGAACAAAGTAAAACTCCTTAACAATTTTAGTTGGAAAACATGCTCAAATTTGTCTCTCAAAGTCAATGTCCTTTCTTCTTTTGGTGCCTCGGTGCTGCTTTGTTTATGACAAGTGTTGACTAAAGAGTAGAGTCTTAGTGTTGGTCAGCTTGTGCTCTGCTGCCCTAGGATGATTTTAGGGCCCAAGGACTCAGAAAATTTTCTAGATAGCCTAGAAGGGAAAGAATTATTCCTATAGGCCTCTGTTTTTCTCCTTGCTTATCTTGATCACTGTTGCTTTTTCACCTTTTGTGTTCTCCTGAATAATATTGTGCTCTCCTCCCTGCTTTGACCAGCTTCCTCCCTGCTTACTGAATGATGTTTCATATTGTCCTGAGGTTATTGCCTGGCTGACTGGCCAGGAACCTCAGCAGCAGAAAGCACCAAAAAGCCTTTTGCCAAAAGCCCTAAAAACATAACATGACGGGGACTGAGGTTTTAAAGCTGAGGGCAGAGAGAGGTTGACCACAAATTCTTGTTGCCATGGATGTGGGGCTTCAGTTGTTTTTCTGATTGTGTGTGTGTGTATGTGTCTGTGTGAGTAGGGTCTGCCTTTTATGCTCTTCGTGCATTCATTTGTTCATTCATTCATTCTCATCTTCTCTTTTTTACATGACTTCAAAATAATTTTTCTATTAATCCTGCCATTAAGGAGCAATGCACAGTGGTTCAGCTGTGTTAATGGTCAAATATGGAAATTCTTCTGGACTTGATGGCAAATAGCTTTTGCCACAATCCCCAGTTGAGCACTCCTGTGTTGCCTAGGGGTCCCCCAGACTTCCCCACAGTCCAGCTCCTGGAGAGCTCAGACCTGGCACAGCAGGGGGGCAGAATCCTCTGGGGTCCTATTTCAGTGGAGCCTGCTGTACCCACTGTGCTTCTGATATATTTTGATTATCACCTTCTGAAAATAACAGCCTTAACCTGAAGGCTACATGGCTAGTCAGCCAATCTTCATTCTAGAATTCAGCCATGAGTTGTGAGGGAAGCACAAGGAATTCCTGAATAGTGAAAATAGATTCCACAAAGTTCAGGCACTAATGAACACACTAGCCCCATAAGGACGAACTCAGTGACAAATTAGATGGTGATAATATGGACTTATGTATCTTGCCAAAGTATAGGCTTTCTGTCACTAGAAGCAGACTTGAATGACCTCCCAAGTCCCTACCATGTGGATGGTATTTAAGAACTATGAAACGTTGCAGATTCTTCCACAAAGTGCATACCTAGTATGTTACAGGACATTCGTGAGAGCTAAAGAAGTAACCAGGTGCTACGTTAAGGCCTCTGTTTGCCTGTCTTGGGTTTAGACAGTGTGGTTGCAGAAAACGATTGCATGTGGCCTAAGCCTGCAATTTTGGGATTTTATCCTGGAGCACTGCTCATCCATGGCAACCAAGGGAACGTGGGATGAAATGATAAGCATGTGTGTGGGGTATCAGGATGTTCGGGAGGGAAGTGGTTTGATTTTTGGAATAAGCAGTTAAGTTTCATAAGTACAGTGATGACAATGAAGGGAGGATTTATTTTCTGGGATAAAACTGAAAAAGGAGGAATTCCTAGCATCCTGAAACTGATGAGGCAGATGGGCCTCACTCCACAGAGACATAAACTTTGAGCTCTGCGGGCTCTTTGGAACTCGGAGCCCAAGTGCAGTGGCTCCCATAGCCCGAGGTCAGTTCTCTGAGGACGGTTGCAGGGGAGAGCTAGTGGCAGTGAAGGAAGCAGAAGCTGGAAGAGGGGCACAAAGAACTTGTCACAGAGACTCCAGAAGATCCAGGCAGAATAACAGTGTGGCTCCTGCAGTGACTTCTTGCAAGTTAGCGATTTCAGTGACTTACAAGTTTAGCAACTTCTTGAATGAAAGTTAACTTCATTCAGGTTAACTTCAGTGTGCTTCAGTTTTCTCCTCTGCGATATGGGAGTTATAGTATTTCCCCTTGCACCTGTTTTTAGCAATTATAAATTATACGGCTGGTCATGACAAATGTCAGTAATGATTTTTTCCTAGGAGCCTGGGAAGCAAAGTAGCTCTTGGGTAGGAAATATCCTGGAGGGGGGAGGCTGCAGCCATGAGATCACTTTGAATCCCACATGCTCTCTGACCAAATCTGGTTGGGTTTCATAACTTAAATTTTTCAAAAAAAAATTTCAAATCCCAGGAAAATTGAAAGAATAATAAACACCCATATACTGCCCTCCTAGATTCACCGGCTATTGGCATCTTGTCACTCCCCCCTCCGGCACACACACAACCACACACAAATATGCACTTTCCTTTTGTAAGTCATTTGGAAGTAGTATCCAGGCATCATGGAACTTTACTCCTATATGATTCTAAATAATGCATGTCCCATAAACAAAGACATTTATTACTTTTCTATTCAATATCATTTCCATAGCTGAAGAAACTTTAATTTAATAATATCCAACACAGAGCTAAATTAAGTTTTCTAAATTGTTTTCAGAATGTCATTAGAGTTAAGGTTAATGCATTGTATTTTCCTGCTATTTGTTTAGTAGACTTCAGTAGAGAGCAGCCTCCGCTTCTCCCTCTTTCTTAATGAATCTTCCCAGTGTCCAGGCCAGATGTCCTGCAAAGCCCTCCATGCGTTCCTGTCACTATTGTTGGTTTGTATTTCTGAGCCAGTCTTTCTAGTCCTGATCTTTTGAGTCATGGGGTTGACTTTGATGTTGTAGCTTGAGGATCTTGCTAGATGTTTGGGGGTAAGCCCTTAGAGAACTGAGAATAAATCTTTGTACACATTTGAAGCCCTAGCCTCATTAATATGCATCTGAAGACTTTCAGGTTCATTCAGTCCCTGCTCATCACCACCTTAACTTATATTTGCTACAAAACCAGTCATACCTGATACACCACAATCTCTGGGGTCAGTTCTAAAGTGTGAAGCAGAAAAGGAACAGAGGTGCTTGATTCATCATGGCTCTGCATTGATGATGTGGGCTCATTCTCAAAGCCCCCAGATAAAGTGGAGGTTGAATGTGGATTTGGGAGAAGAGGGTTTGTTATTTCTGTCTTGGATTACCCCTTCTAGATTGCCCACCATGGACTGGCATCCTGTCAGCTGTCAATTGGGCAAGGACTTTGAGTTGTGAAGTGGCAGGTGAGTGGAGTGGCAGAAAAGTACTTTACCACCGCCACAAGCCACTCCAGCATTTATACGGCTCCTCTCTTTTCTCCAGGGATCTGCAATCATGGAGACAAAAGGGATATTTTTGCAGAAGAAGGCCCAGAGAGACAAAGTGATTTTGCCCAGAGCCACCCAGCTTGCTGCAGGCTGACCTGGGATTAAAGCCTGTCTCCTAAATCCAGTCCTGTGCTTTTCTGTTAGCCACAACAATGGAGTCATTAGATTTGGTATTTAGATGCCTGATGATACGGTTTTGAAATGGCAAGTATGGGGGGAAGAAGAGAATATGATTAATTCAGCAGGCCCAGGAGACTCTCAGAGTACTTACAAATCAGAGCACAGTGTTCTGTTGCCATGACCTTGAATCTTGAGACATGGCAAACGTGGCATTCTCTATGAAAGGGCAGAGTGCTTCGCTTCTTCTCTCTGGTCTGCCGAAACCATAGTTTTTTGACCTTCAGAGTTTGAGTCAAGATACTGTGTATGTGGGGGTAAGTAATTTTTTCTTGGGTTGTCATAATGAATTGTTTGTCTTTTATATTGCAAGCTGAATCACCATCTTTTTTATAGGCATTTTCCTTCTGAAGTAATTTTGCAAAAATCTCTCGCTTCTTCTTCCACAGGCATATAAATACCCTTTGTAATTACCAGGTGTCTGTCTTCACCTGTCTATTATAGAGGGAGTTTTCAGAAGTTCCAATTATATACTGAATTTCAGATCATGGCCTAGATTGTGCTTTGATCTTAAAAATAGCATTTAAGGTAATTTTTCTTAACCAAGTTGCAAATATCACAGTGGTTTTATTTTTTATTTTTTGTATGTAAAATATATTTGTTCAACTAGGTCTCCTTTTTTTTGTTTTAATTTAAAATGTATTTTCAATTCCCTACAGAATGGAAGGAAGGAAAGGTAAGAAGGCAACAGAAAACTTACCATCAGTCACCTGCACCTATGGAAGTTCAGTTTTTTGATCAATTATCTGGGGTGTGGATTTTTCAAACTCCTTTCAATGTTTATGAAAATCTCCTCCAGAAATAGTAAAGGAAGCTAGGGTCAGTAAGATGCATATCTGTATCAGTTAGATGTTTTGGCTGAAGTAGCCGAAACAAGCAAAAAATAAACCTTCAGACTGCTTTAAATAATAAAATTTACTAGTTCACAAACCAAGAAATTTAAAAATGAGTTAACTTTCAGGGTGCATTGATCTTGTGACCTAGGGATGTCATTAAGGACCTAGTTCTTTCCATCTTACCATTCTGCTAATCACAGTATCAACTCGTTCTGAGGCTGGGTGTTCTTGGAATCAAAATATGCTTGTTAGTAGCAATTGGAACCATGAGTCTTTTTTTTTTTTTTAAGATTTTATTTATTCGACAGAGAGAGAGAGATCACAAGTAGGCAGAGAGGCAGGCAGAGAGAGAGGGGGAAGCAGGATCCCCACTGAGCAGAGAGCCCGATTCGGGGCTTGATCCCAGGACCCCGAGATCATGACCTGAGCTGAAGGCAGAGGCTTTTAACCCACTGAGCCACCCAGGCGCCCCTGGAACCATGAGTCTTTGTTCAGGTTTGGGTTGAGAGAAGAGCTCTTTTCCTGTGATTCTTTCTCTAGTGCCTAGAAATTTCCCCAGAAGATTCCAGAAAAAGTCTCCTCATATCATAGTAACCTGATTGGCATCATGTGCCTCTTTTTGAACCAATCCATGTCACATGGGGAGCATCATGCTTAGACCTTGTATGTTAAGCTGGGCTCCCCAGGAGGCAAACCCTGAGACAGTTTATGCACTGGAGATCTGTAGGAGAATGCCCTCCAGTCAATGCTTGTTGTGGAGGGAAGGAAGTAGGACTGGACAAAGGAAGGAGTTAAATGACAAACTCAATCAGTTCCCTGGGGAACTCTTGAGCTGAGTCTGCCCTTCAGAGTTGTCCTTCCTTGTATTAAGACTGCCCGGCTTTATATTTTCACCTTGACTAGTCACTGGATGTGAGCCAACTCCAGGATTATCGTGTGGCCTTGGGCAAAGTGGCTTTCTTTGGCTTGCCTTTCTCGGGCAATGACTAGCGAGGGACTCAGCTGAGGGCCATCATGCCAATACTCTTAGCAGCCGGGGAGAAGGATGTTTCAGTCCTCACATGGGGGGATCTGGGAAGACAACACAGCATAGATTTCATTTCATCTATTGAATCTACTGTATCCGCTTTCTGTATAATATGTTCCGGGAAAAGCTCCTCCAGATTTCTGATCTGTCTGTGTTCCTCGAACTTACAAAAGGAAGGTCACCAGCTGGGATGAATTGCTGCCCCGTTGAGGGTGGAACAGGTTGAATAAAGTGAGCTTGTCAACAGCTGTCTGGTTAGTCTCTTCAAAGGATGGCGCTAATATCCCTCATTTCCACCTGCAGTAGTAGGCAGATCAAGAAAGAATATCCGAATTTGAAGAACACCAAACTAGTCGTGAGTTTACCATATTTCTTCCCTATGTTATCTCCAGCTGGATCTCAGCACAGTCTAAATCCAAAAGTAAGCATTAAGGAACAGATAGTTCTGCGCTACCCCAGAAAATCCCTTTTGTTCTGGCTTGAGGAGCAGAAAAGAGAACTGTTAAAGCTCGGAGATTGAAGGAATCACCCATTTTTTTCCCCTTCTCCTTTTTTTCCGTTCACTTTCACTCCAGGCTCCGGGCAGTCTTGTGGTAGGGGCAATGATAGCGGCAAAACTTTGCAGAAAACTGCAGGAGCCAACATTCTGAGGGTGGGGAACCCTCATTTTTCTTTTGGTGGAATAATAGTTCCAAAAGGAGGGGCCAAATACCTCTCCCTTCCTTTTTTTTCTTTCCTTTTTAAAACCATGTCTCTGTCCTCTTGTCATTTAGACCTCAGGTGTGACTCAGTCACAGAAGTAAGCAATCGGTTTTTTTTTTCATTAGATTTTATTTAAATTCAAGTTAGTTAACATATATTGTATTGTTAGTGTCAGGGGTAGAATTTAGTGATTCATCCATTACAAATAACACCCAGTGCTCATTACATCAAGTGCCCTCCTTAATGTCCATCATCCAATTACCCCATCTCCCCACCCACCTCCCCTCCAGCAACCCTCAGTTTGTTCCGTCTAGTTAAGAGTCTCTTATGGTTTGTCATTCTCTGTTTTTTTTTTTTT
>JAPYYJ010001496.1:0-14088 GCA_028533885.1 Nasua narica | reverse complement strand
TTCCATCATGTACAAGATGGAGTTAATAATAATAACTGCCTCATCGATTTCTTGTGAGAATTGAATGAGTTAATATATTTCAAGTGCTTTGAGTAATACTTGATATAAGTGCTCTAAAAAGATTTGTGATTTTAATTTGACTTTGGTATCCTTTTTTCATGTAGTACCCACTAGTAGCTTGTGGCTAATAATGTACTTATCATTCATTGACTAATTCCCAAATGCTGATTATATGTTAAATGTTGTCTTGATCAGTTTGGGCTGCTATAACAAAATTAGTACTAGAGTGGCTTAAACAGCAAACATTTATTTCTCATGATTATGGATATTAGAAAATCCAAGATCAAGGTGCTGGCAGATTCCATGTCTTGTGAGAGCCCATTTCATGGCTTATGAATTGCTGTCTGCTTATATCTTCCTGTAGCAAAGAGCAGAGAGTGAAGATGCAAACTTCTGTTTCTCTTCTTACAAGGGCTTAACTACTCTCCAAAGGTCCCATCTTATAATATTATCACATTAAAGTTTTAGGATTTCAGCATGTGAATTTTAGGGGAGGGGGGCAAAAACATTGAGTTGATAACAGCAATACTGTTAATATTTATTTTTATTTTAAAGATAAACGAGGCAGATTAATCACTTCAATCAATCAACAAATATTTATTTAGCAAGATATAAGTTTCAGGTCTATATCTGTAGATAAGAGGTGCACACAGGTTAGAAACCTTGTTCTGTCTGATTCTGATGCTTGTGCCAGCAATGAATGGAAGTAACAGTCTTCTTATATTTATTTAAGATAATGGAGAAGTTGAACATGGCTATCTGGGGGTGCTTGGGTGGCTCAGGTGGTTAAGCAACTGCCTATGGCTCAGGTCAGAACTTCAGGTCCTGGGATCAAGCCCCATGTTGGGTTCCTGGCTCAGAGGGGAGTCTGCTTCCTCTGCCCTTGTTTCTGCTCTCTGTCCCTCTTTCAAATGAATATATAAAATCTTTATATATATATATATATATTTGAACATGACTATCTGTTACCAAGATCTCAACTGCAGAAGAAGAATCTATTGTCTTGAGAATTGGCACATGTGAGTGCTCCTAGGGATAGTTTTTCATGGCTGACTGCATCATGGGTAAGTGTCTGACCCAAGAAGGGATGATCTGTTGCCTAATGAGTTCTACCAAACAGGAATAATGGTGATTAAGTTAATAATTCCAGACTTGCTTTTAGGGCATTTGAATATCAGACATATTAGGAGGGAGTTTTTCATCTCATTAATATGGGATGGAGAGATGGAACATTGCTAACTCACCATAATGGTTAAGTCCTAGCTGGTAGAACAATAAGAGTCAGGTGCATCTGATTTTCTGCTAGAGCTGATACCGTCCTAGAGCGTCTATGAGGTCTGGCTTGTGTCTGTTCATATTTTGCTTTCTTCCCTTATATCCTTCTAGAACAGAAAAATTTTGTCTAGCTAAGAAGGTGCAAAGAATGCTGTTAGCAGTTTCTCAGTTCTACTTTTCACAAATATCAGTCTTCACATATGGAAAGTATCCTTGTTTCCTAACTAGAGAAAGAAGATAGAATTTTAGTTATGGGTAGGAATTTTTTGAGAGAAAGAAGAGAGAAAATGATTCTATTAATTTTGAGCTCATTATCCTTTAACAGGGAATTAAACTTGGCAAAAGGTATAAAGAGATATGATTTTCTCCATCCCTTTAAAAGAACTGTGTGTTATTCAGGGCAAGAGATTGTGACCAAATTTGATGGAATTGTTTGTGTAGGTGTCATGAGTTCAGGGGCCCTGCAGAGCACACACAGTCTTTGCTCACAGACAAAGTATAGCCCAAAGTTAGTGAAAAGGTTATTCCTACATCTGCCTGAAACACAGCATTCTTCTAGTCTTTTAGAGGCCTACAGCCTGGGGCAGTGGAGTTTTCATGACTAGAAGCAGTGACTCTTTTCAAGGGCTTCCACAGTCAGGGAGGAAGAACTTTTGTGAGCCTCAGGGAGAGTCGAAGAGGAGTATAAATGTGACTTGATGACTGCAGCTGACAGACTGGTTTCTAAGTATAATTGAAACATCCTTTGAGTACTTCCAGAAAAAAAATTTAAAAACTTGGAGAGTTTTTAAGTTGAGGGGAGCTTATTTCATGCTTAGGCAGAGAGGAGAGAGGATGATGACTCATAATTAAATATCTCTCCATTTTTAAAAATTGCAGTCTGTTAAGGCTTGGGAATACTGGTTATAATTAAAATAAATCCCTATCAACTGAGATAATATCAGCATATCCTAAAAGATCCCTTCCAATCTGAGAGAGCTTAACACACACAATTATATGGTATACTACCTACAAGAAGTGACTACAGACAGCAGTAGCAAGGATTATTTTCTATTAAATTAATTTGAGGATGGAAAAGACAGAGTTATTTTATTATTTTTATTTTTGATTAATTCAAACCAGAAAGGCCTGAAATCAAAGAAGTAAACAACAAACTAAAAATCACATGATAGAAATTCTTTCCTAGTACTAAATAGTTGAAATTTGCACATTTTAACAAATTTTTAATAATTACTATTAAAAATGTATGTACTTCTTTTTTTTTTTAATTTATTTTTTATTAGAGAGCGAGAGGCTGAGAATGAGAGGGGAGAAGGTCAGAGGGAGAAGCAGACTTCCCGCAGAGCCGGGAGTCCGATATGGGACTCGATCCCGGGACTCCGGGATCATGACCCGAGCCGAAGGCAGTTGCTCAACCAACTGAGCCACCCAGGCGCCCCTGTACTTCTTTTTTTTAAAGATTTTATTTATTTATTTGTGTATTTGAGAGAGAGAGAATCTGAAACAGACCCCACTCTGAGCGCAGAGCCAGACAGAGGGCTTGGTCTCATGACTGGGAGATCAGGATGTGAGCCAGAGTCAGACGCTTAACCCACTTAGCCACCCAGGTACTTCTGCACTTCTTTTTATTCAATTTTTATTTTGGAAAAAAAAATTATAGAATTGGGGGATTCCTGAATGGCTGAGTAGGTGGAACATATGACTCTTGATCTCAGGGTTGTGAGTTTGAGCCCCACGTTGGGTGTAGAGATCACTTAAAAATTTAAAAAAATCTTAAATTTTAAACTTAGCAGAAGTTGCAAAAATAGTACAAAGAAGATCCATGTACCCATCATCCAGCTTTTGTGGATGGTGACATCTTACACAATGTATTATCCAAATCAGGATACTGATATTGGCAAAATATAATTAACTATACCAATTACGTCAACTACCATAAACCACAAAAACGCATCCAAGATGTAAAAGATAATGTGAGTTGATCTGTAACTTGAAAGCTCTGGAAAACAAATTTCTAGGTGGTTTCACAGGAGAATTCCACCATTTACTTAAAGAAGAAGTAATATCAGATATACACAATCTCTTCTAGAAAAGGGAAAAGGAAGCAATACTTCTCAACACTTTTGGGGAACTTATATTACCCTAGCACCAAAACTAGAGGAAGATTGCAGAAAAAAGCAAGCTAATTTCTCACGAACATAGACACAAAAATCTTCAACAAAATATTAGAGAATTGAATCCAGCAATATATTGAAAAAATTATACAAAATGACCAAGTAGATTTTATTCCAATTATGCAAGGCTACTTCAACACATCAAAATTCACTAATGTATCTATATGCTAAAAATTGCAAAACCATAATGAAAGAAATAAAGAAGATCTAAACAAATGTAGAGGAAAACTATGTTCATGGATTGGAAAGCTCAACATAATAAAGATGTCAATTCTGCACAAACTGGTTAAATATAATTCCTACCAAGTTTTTAGCCAGATTTTTTTCTTGTAAACATAGATAAATATATCTTAAAATAAATATGCAAGGCAAAAGAACTAGAATAGCCCAAGCAGTTTTGAAAAAGAAGGATAAAGCTAGGGGAATCACACTACCTAATCTTATATAGATATAGATATAGATATAGATATAGATATAGATATATTCTATGTCTCTACTTAATATGCTCAATCTTTCTAGCTTTTGAATATATAAAAAACAATTATAATGATGAATGTGTTTTCATGTTCTGTCTGCTAATCCTAACATCTGTTTCAGTTCTGGGTCAGTTAAAATTGATTGCTTTTTCTCCAAACATAATTTCCTGCTTCTTTGGATGCCTGTTGATTTTTTTTTTTAATCAAATGACAGGAAATATAAATCTTACTTGGTTGGGTGCTATACACTTTTGCATTCCGAGAATTATTCTTGGCTTTTATTCTCAGAGCAGTTAAGTTTCTTGAAATGAATTTGGTTCATACTGGTCTTGTTTTTACAATTTGTTTTTCAGGACAAGAGCAGGATTTAATCTAATACTAATCTTACTTCATTACTAAATCAATACCCTTCTGAGTACTCTATACAATGTGCCTTGAACTATGAGGTTTCCCACTCTGGCTGGTGGCGGCTGTCAGTATTTCAGGTCCTGGGTGAGCTCTCTCTATCTAGTTCAGGAGGTTTTTTTCCCTCGGCCATGAGTAGTCTCCTCACATCTATGGACCAATGAATGCTTGTCTGTATCTTGGAGGCAAACCCTCAATGGTTGCAGGAGTTCATTCTCTGAGAAGCTATCTTCTCACTGGTGCTCTTTCCTTTGATTCTTGTCACCTTGGTCTTTCTGGATTTCTAGTACTGTTTTCTCTACCCAGGGAGTCTGCCAGTCTCTTTCTCTGTAACCCCTTCTTGCATAGAAGCCTGGACATCCTTTCAAGTCAGTAAGCTGGGGCAGTAGTAGAACTCATCTCATTTGTGTCCCATCTTGCAGGGATGACCATCCTTCATCTGATGTATTCAAAATACATGTTTCATATATTTTATTTGATTTTTTTTGTTGTTTCAAGTAGGAGGGTAAATTCAGTGCTAGTGGTCCTTTTTGGCCAGATGTGAAAATCCCACCATTTCTACTTGAGTTCTATTTTTTCTGGACATTTAAATTTCCTGACTTCTCTTCCTTCTTCCACTCTAGTAACTTCCTTTTGCTACAACCACAGTAATTCTTTTAAAATACACAGTTGGTCAAATACTGAAAACTTCATGGCTTCTCAAAGCATTTAACATGAAGAATTAAATCTAATAAAAGCTTAATAAAGTTTATGGGGTTTCTTTTCAAATCTGGCCTTAAGCCTTCTAATCCAACATCTTCTAGTACTTCCTTTCAGACCCTCTACTCCGGTCATGCTCCGTGTGGAGCTCTTCAAAGGTGTGGATAGTTTTATATCTTTAGATAGTCACTACATCCTTGCACTTTTCTCCTAGCTGTCTCCTACTCATCTTTTCTCATTTAAAATATATTGTCTCTAGGTTTAACTCAGTACCTAGCACATAACAAGCATGCAATACAAGCTTCCTTTAGCACATTGTTATTTAGGGTTGGTGTGGAGATGATGGAGTTGAAAATAGAAATTGATCTAGGATATTTGTGACTTAAAAAAAATTAAATGAATTCTAAATAAAATTATGTTATAATGCTTATATTCTCATCATCTTTCTATTTCTACTGAATAGTTAGGAGTCTGGCTGTTTTCAACAGCTCAAGTTTGCAATGGAGTTTATCCACCTGCTCCCTTTTCTCATCACTCCTACTGAGTCTTTTGGCCTTTCTCCAGGGCTCTTCTCTCTGTTTAGTGCCAGATTTTACCCCATTCAAGGTTGGCATGCTCATTCAATTTTATTCCAGGAAAGGCCCTTCTACTCCTTCCCCAGGCCAGCTGGCATCTTCTTAAAATCCTTTCCAATATTCGTGGCCTATCTCATGTTCCAGGTTCCTCTTGCCTTGGCTTTTTCTCATAACACAGCAGATTCTCTAATGAGGCAAAGGCTATTTGTCTTGACTGGTGGTGGGCAGAATTCCTAGTCCTATTACAAGCCACCAAGCAGAAATTATTTAACTAGAAAGAAAAGATGGCACTTAAAATTTAAAAAATGGTCAGAGGATAAAAACAAAGAACAAAATCCTTTTTTCTATACTTTAGGTAAAGATCCTCAAAAGAACATTCTCATAAAAAACTGCAGTGTTAATTATTGACATATAAAACTGTTCTTTGGAACATGAGTCAAAGGTATTTTTTTAATTTGAATTACTTTAAAGTATATGTACAATGATGTTATTGGAAAAATAATTTTTCTCTGCTTTTAATTTTTGAGAACTTCTTAAATATAGACTGGGTTAATAGACTGGGTTAATATTTGAATCACATATTCATTTTTCAAAAAATATTAAGTACAGGTAGTGCAAAGCACAATGCTTGATTTTGAGTACACATATGCATCAACAATGCACATTAGTTTCTCCCTTTGTTTGTACCTGTGTATGAAGAGATCACTAAAAGGTAAGTTATTGGTTCAGAGCTGAACTACAAAACTTTAGAACATCTACAATGTCTAGCAATATTATATAACCAATATATTTTTTTTTTACTTTGCAGAACTGATATATAAATTAAAATGTGGCTTACTTTTTATCCTGTTGTTTGTTTGTTTGTATCCCAGGGGCACAGAATTGGGTTGATATTTATCTTCATCACATACTCTCATCAGTGACTCTTGCATACCTTATTGATTAGTTTGTTTTTGTTTGCAAGCAATGAGACAACAAATATCAGTTAACCTAATACCCAAGCTAGAACATCTAATAATCTGGTTCTTGACATCGCTGCCCTCTACCTGTCACCACCTTGTAATTATTACCATTATCTTGGATCATATGTGGATATTATCTTGCTTTTAAAAATATGTCTTAGTCATAGCTAAGTATCTTTACCAAGCAGATTGTTTTGTTTTACATTTTTTTTTACATTTACATTGTTTTACATTTTTAGCTTATAAAAATATCTTATGCAGGATTTTAGCGTTTTAGACTTACTTATCTAAATTTAGATTGCTTTCTTCCATTAGTGTTGTGTGTGTAATATTTATTCATTATTTGACATTATTTGACATTATTACATTTTATAAATATATAATAATTTAGTCATCTACTTACCTTTCTTTGTTGTCTTATTTAAAGGATATACCCTTTTTTGGGACACCTGGGTGGTGCAGTTGGTTGGGCAACTGCCTTTGGCTCAGGTCATGATCCCAGCATCTTGGGATCGAGTCCCGCATCGGGCTCCTTGCTCCGCGGGGAGCCTGCTCCTCTCTCTGCCTCTGCCTGCCTCTCTGCCTGCTTGTGTTCTCTCTCTGTTAAATGAATACATAAAAATCTTTAAAAAAAAAAAAAAAAGGATATACCCTTTTTCCTAATTAAAAAAAAGCGCTAAGTACTCTTTTGTGTCTCACTTATATATCAGTTAATGTGAACACGACATCCATTTCTTTTTTTTTTTACAGCATCCATTTCTGTATGGGACAATATTTCTTTTGTTCAGCTCAAAAAGTAAGGTAAGAGTTGTGACTAGATTTGACAAATTGGGAAACCTAGGAAGCATTGTCCAAACATCATTTTCGCATAACCTAGTGCACAGAAGTTTAAACAAGCAATTGGAGTAAATTTATCAACTAATATCTGTTCAATGTTGGTATTATTCAACATTACTTTCAACGGCCTGAAAAAAGGAGATTATTTTTTGTCCTAAATTTTCTTATTCAAATCATTTATTTTATATCTTCTTTTTACAAAATAAAACCCCACTAAACATTTTTCCATGACCAGGTAGGACAATGGCTAGTGCTTCCTGAAAGTACCAGATGACTCAGAGTCATTTCTTTTAGGGCTGACTTTATGCTCTGAAATTTTTAAGGTTGCATTTGTAACTTATTACTTTACCACAAGGGTGCACTAAGAAGCCCTCATAAACACAAGAATCAGCTATTTAATTTGCTATAACTCATTTATCCAGAGCTGTAAAATGTTTCTACTGGATTCACACGAAGCTGTTCATAAAGAACTTTCTTACGTTGTTAGAGATACTGTGCAGAGGAGCAAAAAGGAATTCTCTTCACAAAGAAAATACCAATAAATAAGAAATTCTTGATAATAGTTCATTATTGTCTTTAAAGCTGTTTCATAAATTTTTTCAGGCATGAAAATGAATTCAGTCAGGGATTTTTTATTTCTTTGGCAGTTGAAACATAGTTTTATTCTCTAAAAAATTTTAATTACTTGGGAGAAATCTTGATAAGATCTTAGCATGTATTCTAATTATGAACTGTAAAAGAATCATATATTAGAATTATACCAATTTTTCTTTGTTACTTAGATTAAGTAAAATTATGTATTGAGATTTTATGAACCTTACATAAATCAAGAGACACTTTACATACTGTATATACCAACCTGGACTACTGGAAGTGAGTTTTGTTTCACAAATAAAAAGCAAAGAAAAAATGAACAATAGTGCCCCACATCTAATTATGTCTATATATTAAAGACATATCATATCACCTTTGTCATCTCATTGACAAAATGTGGCAATCATTTTGCTTTTAGATACAGCTTTGCAATTATTAGCATATAGGTATACCACATCACATCCCTTAATTTCCAGTGAGCATTATTAGCTGCTTATTACATGTCAGGCACCCTGATAGATCTTGGGGAATCAAGGTTAATAACAATAGCAGATGCAAAGGCATCTTTAAGGCATTCACTGTCTATTAGGAAAGTGGTGGAGATGGAGTTTTTAGAAAGGAGTGTGAAGGGTCAAATCTTTCTTCAGTATTCATTGGAGAGTTTGCATTAGCAACAATCAGAATGAATCTCTTTGAAAGGGAAACTGACTCCTATCATGTTTTTAGGTTGGATAGTAGAAGAAGCACTAAGTTGGGAGGCAATTCCGGGTTTTTGTATCAGTTCACTCAATGATACTTTGGGAAATTCAAAAGATCTAGTTTGCTCATTTGTAAAATGCAAGAATTAGAGTAAATGATCTTTCAATTTTCTTTGAACTTTAACATGCTGTGATTCTACTTATGTGACTGTGTAATTAAGAGATTTATTCTACTTAAGAGCAAAAGACACTGGATTGCAAACTGAACATTTTATAGTATCAGGACAATAAATATATTGTGAACTTTTGATTTTGAACATAAAGACATTATTCATTTTTATGGTTTAATTCAGCAGTAGGCGCCTTGCTAATGTGATAGACACAAAATGACCCTTACATACAAAATAATCCTTTGAATACAACATTCCAGTTTACTGCTATTCATCACTGTAAATTTCTTAGTAGGCAAATTGGCTTGATAATTGAAAATATGGAATATCATTTCAAGAAATATTTGATATTGAGGATTTAATATTGGGGGATTTGCAAACATATAAAAAATGACAGAATGACATAATAAATTCCTATGTATTCATCACATAGTTTTTCTTTTTTTTGGTAATTGTAATTGACATACAATGTTACATTAGTTTCAGGTCTATAACATAGTGATTCAATAACATTATACCTTATGCTCACCACAAATATAGCTATCATCTGTCACCATACAAATGCTATTAAAATACTATTGATTATATTCCTTACGTTGTACTTTTTATTCCCATGCCTTATTCATTCCATAACTGGAAGCCTCATGGGTCTGATTCTACTTTTTGTTTGTTTATTCATTTGTTTTGTTTTTTTAGATTTCACATATAAGTGAAATCACGGTATTTTTCTGACTTATCTCACTTAGCATAATACCTTTTGGACCCATCCATATTATTGCAAAAGGCAAGATCATATCATTTTTATGGCTGAATAATATTCCAGTGTGTGTGTGTGTGTTAGTGTGTGTGTATGTGTGTGTGTGTGTATGTGTATCACATCTTCTTTATCCACTCGTCTCTCAATGGATAGTGGGACTGTTTCCATATCTTGGCTATTGTTAATAATGCTGCAATAAACATAGGGATGCATATATCTTTTGGAATTAGTGTTTTTGTTTTCTTTGGGTAAATATTCAATAGTGGAATTATTGGATCATATGGTATTTCTGTTTTTAATTTTTGAGGAGCCCCCATACTGTTTTCCATTGTGGCTATACCAGTTTGCCTTTCCATCAACAGTGTACCAGGGTTCCTTTTCCTCCGCATCCTCACCAATACTTGTTGTTTCTTGTGTTTTTGATTCAAGTGATTCTGACAGATATAAGGTGATTTCTCTTTGTGATTTTGATTTGCATTTCTCTGATGATTAATGATTTTGAGTATCTTTTCATGTGTCTATTGGCCACCTTTACATGTTCTTTGGAAAAATGTCTATTCAGGTCCTCTGCTCATTTTTAAATTATATCATTTGGGATTTGGGTTTTTTTAATTTGTTTGTTTGTTTGTTTTGCTGTTAGTTGTATAAATTTTATGTATTTTGAATATTAACCCCTTATTGAATATATAGCTTGCAAATATCTTCTCCCATTCAGTAGTTTGCCTTTTTGTTTTGTTGATGGTTTCTTTTACCGTGCAAAAGCTTTTTAGCTAATTGTTTTTGCTTTTGTTTTCCTTGCTTTAGGAGACATATCTAGAAAAATATTACTATGACTGATGTCAAAAAAAATACTGCCTGTGTTTTCTTTTAGGAGTTTTGTTTTCAGGGCTTATATTTAGGTCTTTAATCTAATTTGACTTTATTTTTATGTACAATGTAAGAAAGCGGTCCAGTTTCATTCTTTTGCATGTAGCCGTTCAGTTTTCCTAGCATTTATTGAAGAGACTGTCTTTTCCCCATCGTATATTCTTGCCTCTTTAACCATGGGTTAATTTGCCTTATAAACGGTGATTTATTTCTAGACCCTCTGTTCTGTTTCATTGTTCTATGTGTCTATTTTAGTGCCAGTACCATACTGTTTTGGTTACTATAGCTTTGAAGTATATCTTAAAATCTGGAATTGTGATACCTCCAGTTTTGTTTTTTCTGGAGTGCTTTGGGTATTCAGGGTCTTTTGCGGTTCCATACAAATTATAGGATTATTTGTTCTAGTTATATGAGAAATGCTGTTGGTATTTTGATAGGGATTTTATCGAGTACGTTGATTCTTTGGGTAATATGGGCATTTAAACAAAATTAATTCTTCCAATCCATGAGCATGGGCTATCTTCTCATTTTTTGTGTCATCTTCAATTTATGTTACCAATGTTTTATATTTTTCAGAGTACACATCTTTTACCTTCCAAGTTAAATTTATTCCTAGCTATTCCATTCTTTTTGGTAGAATTTTTAATAGAATTGTTTTCTTAATTTCTCTTTCTGCTACTTCATTTTTAGTGTATAGGAACACTACCAATTTCTGGGCATTAGTTTTTTATTCTGCAAGTTCACTGAATTCATTTATTACTTTGTATTTCTATATATAGATCTATCTATTATTTATCTATCTTTCTTTCATCATCTATCATCAGTGGAGTCTTTAGGGTTTTCTATGTATAGTATCATGTCATCCGCAAATAGTTACAGTTTAACTTCTTTCTTTGGAATATGGATGCTTTTTATTTCTTTTTCTTGTTCGATTGCTGTGGCTAAGACTTCAAGTACTTTGTTGAATAAAAGTGGTGAGAGTGAACATCATTGTATTATTCCTGGTCCTAGAAGGAAAGCTCTCAGTTTTTCAGCACTAAGTATGATGTTAGCTGAAGGTTTTGAAAAATCTTTATTATATTAAGGTATGTTCCCTCTAAACCCACTTCATTAGGAGTGTTTATCATTATCATACAGTTTTTTAAAAAGATTTATTTATTTATTTATTTATTTAGAGCATAGGAGGAGGGGCAGAGGGAACTGGAGAGAAAGAATCTTGAGCAGACTCTCCACTGAGTGTGAAGCTTGACTCAATCCCATGTTTCAATCCCATGACCCTGAGATCACAACCCCAGCCAAAACCAAGAATCAGAGGCTCAACTGACTGAGCCAGCCAGGTGCCCCTATTATTCAGTTTTAACAATGAGTCCATGACAAATCTCCATTACTATATGTTGTCCACTGCTGATTATATTCAAGGAAATCCCAATATTGCATCATGTCATCTGTAAATATAATGATAAAGCAATCTAACCCATTTATAAATCAAGTTTAGGCTTTTTCCTACTTCTTCAGTTGTTTGTATTTGACTTTTCTTCTCCCTTATGGCCATTGCTGTGGGCATGGTATAAGTATGGTGGGTAATAAGGGATTCTGGGATGTCTGCTTTTGTGTCTTATTAATTAATGTGCATTAGTATTATTTGAGCTTATCCCAGATGTACCATTTTCATCTTAATATGGATTGCTGCTGGCCCTGCCTGACTTTATGACTTAGTGGACCAAATTAAACACAGCTCATGATAGGCAGTTCCATATGTATGGTCTTGGTTTTATATCATCAAGTGTTTCAGCCTTACCTGGTGATAGTTCACCAGGAGCTGTTTTTCAAAAAGTATGTAATTCTTTACATATGCAAATGGAACTACCTTGTTCCATTACCCAGTTGCCTATATTGCGAATCTGCTACTGGGACTTGCTATGAATTCCTCACTAACTTTTTCTTATCACTGAGACTTCAATTTTGTTATAGGATCTACTAACTTGTATAGCTGAGCAGCAGGTTTATTATATCATAACCTTAACCTGTTTCATATCCTTTTTCTGCTCCGGCTCTAGTAAAAGATAGCAGGATTTTATGGTATTCAGGATGCAGACCAGATCAATATTCTTATGTGAGTTAGTGATTCTTATGTGATCAGTATTCTTAATCTGGAGAAAGTGTCCTTCCATGCCCCTGACCACTGAATCTCCTAAAATTTTGCTGATATGGCAGATTCCTAAATCTTTATAGATGTTTTGATGTTTTCTTCCTTTAATCTGGAGCTCATGTGTCTTACCAAGGCTTGCAGTGTGTCAACCACCTTTTGCTTATCCTGCCTGATTGCCTTATATCACTGATGTAACGGATCAGTGTGATGTTCTGGGACATGCCCATATGATTCAGGTCTCTTTAGACTGAATTATAATATGGAGCTAGAATGTAAAACATTAGAGGCAAACTGTGATTGTATTTTGTTGGATATTCCAGATGACTGTAAACCTTTTCTGTTTCTTTTTCCTGATTGGGATAAACATACACACACACACACACACACACACACACACAGTCACTCACACATTTCCTCAATCTACCACATACTATGTACTTGAGGGTTTATTAATGTGCTGGAGTAAAAAATACCATGTTTGACAATTGGGCTACTACTTGGTTGAGTTAGCAGCAAGGTATAGTCATTCTCCAGGATTCATGTTTTTTTTTTAGGAGCCAACTAGTGATATTAATGGACATAATATGATAGGGACCACTACTCTCTATCATCTACCAACTTCTACACCACTCCACTTCCAGGATGCAATATTTTCTCTGATTTTCTATTTTATCTAGGAGGTGAAAAGGGTGGAAAATAGAGTTTCCAAGTCTTTCTTTTGGAAATCCCCACTATAATAGCTCTTACTGCAAAGACCAAGGAACCAATGCAAGGATTACTCCATCTCCTAAGAGTACCTATCCCAATTATACATTCAGGGATCATGTGGGTCTCTGTGTCTAGTGAATCCATTAAAAACTAGATTTTAGCCAGAATGCCATTTATTACCTCATCTGTGCCCACCTCATTTGCCCCTGCCTCTAAAAGAGGCCATAATGATTCTTTGTGTCTTTAAAGATCAATGTCAATGCAGATTCTGTGTCTAATAGTTCTTGCAATGTCTGGTTATTCTTAGTGTATGAAGACTTTAGACTTAAGAAAATAGTCATAGATCCCTCTGAAGAATGACTGAGGAAGTCATTACCATCTGTATTTCCCATGGTATTGCAGTTTCCCAACTCCTGGTAAATTCATTTGTGTCTTTTCATATATATTTAGTATTGGTTCCTAGCAACCAAATTGCTGGATCTAAAGGCAAGTATATGACTTGCTAGATAGTTTTAAATTTCCCTCCATAAGGGTTGTATTACTTTCCTTTCCTGCAGCAATATTTGAGAAAACCTGTTCCCCTATAGCTTCCCCAGAAGTATGTGCTAAATTTGGGATTTTTGCTAATATGATAGGTGAAAAATATCTCAGTGTGATTTTAATTTTAATTTTCTTATCATGA
>JAPYYJ010001494.1:0-14089 GCA_028533885.1 Nasua narica | reverse complement strand
AGGACATTATGTTGAATTGGAAAGATATTTTTCATGCTGCAGAGGTCCTAGTGTGAAAAGTTAGAATGAATAATTTAGAATTGGGACTGGAGGCAATGGAGCCATTTCAGGTTCTTAAGATGATGAAAAGCATTTTTAGGAAAACTACTTAGAGCATCATGCAAGGCAGATGAGAAAGGAAACATAAAGAAGGAAAATAAGTTTAGATTCAATTGTGATAATGTAACCATGGAATGATGAATCTGAATAATATAGCAATATCACCAAAATAGAAAATATTTTTATTGAAAAATAATCAGTGGGGTTTGATGATTAATTGAACTTAGAAGTAAAAAAAGATAGAGGCATAATAAATATTCCCAAACTTCTAACTAGTGATAGAGGTTGACCTTACAAGTTGCGGTGCCATAAATTAAAATAAGGAAGTACATAAAATAGCTAGTTTGAGGAAAATGTCAAATTTAATTTTAGACATGATGATTTTATATAGCATGGGGTTGTAAAAAGAGCCTTATATTGGAGATAGGCAAACCTCAAGTTCTATTCAGAACATAGGGAAGGTACTTAAGATGTTGAATTATTATTTTCATTAAGTCACTTAACATCTTTAGGTACTTATGTTTCCTAAAATACTAAAAAGGCACATAAACTCCTGGCATAATTACCACCACATTGTGAGAATAAAATAAGATGGTGGTTGTCAGAATTTTGCGTTATTGTCAAATCTTATATTAAGTTATAAATTGGAGATCGGAGACAGTTATACATTTTTGCCTGATCCAGATAGAGGTGGTTTATCTACTCTTTTTGGGATCTTACAGAAGACTGGGGGAAGATTACTCATATCCACTTTCAGATGGTTGGAAGATAACAAAACTGAAGAGAACACAGGATTTATTTTCTGAAAAATAAATCCTAGGATTTGCTGAGCTTTCTTCTGTCAACCAAGAACCTCTATTTTCCTTACTATAAAATAATAAAATGATAAAAATAAGATAAAAAGGATCAATTTAATTGATCTGTTTTACAAGCTTCAGTAAACACAAGAACAAGACTCTGAATAGGTAGAAGAGGGAGAAAGTGATGCTGAGTAACAAGGCTGTATGGCTCTCTGGATTACAGTAGATCTGCAAAGAGCTAGAACCAAGTAGAAGGAAAGGACTTGATCCCAGGGACTTTAATTGGGGGGGAGTGGAGAGAAAATATTCGATAATGATTAAGCATCTGGACTCTGGAGTCAGACAGAAGAGTGTTTATCTTGAGATACAACACAACTCCTAGTTGTGTGGCCATGGGAAAATTGCTGAAGTTAGCAAAGCCACTAATTGTAATATGAGCATGGTAAGAGGGCCCACCCCCCAGAGTTGTGAAGATATGAAGACATGCAGAGTAAGTACTCGGTAAGTGCTAGATAATATTATTAAAAGGAAGCAGCATTAAATCTACTTTAGTCAGTGCAAGGACACCACTCATTTCTAGAACAAAAAAAAAAAAGGAGAGAGAGAGAGAGAGAAAATGGAGGAAAGGAAGATGCGAGAGAAAATAGAGGAAGGGAAGCAACAAAGATAGGTCAAGAAGGAGAAATGGGACAAAAATGAGGGGGAAAAGTGACAGGAAAAAGTTGGAAGAGCGATAGCAAAATGGAACAGGGAAAGGATTCTTAAAATTAATACTTACAGTCTGAAATTTCCATATATTGTTCCTTTGTCATTGAAATAGAAGTAGAACAAAATAAAATACAATTCTGAATGGAATTGGAAACAAATGTTAATGGGAAACTCATTGGAAAGCTTAATTGGAGACTGAAGGGTAAGGGTGGAAGGAGCCTTGGTGTTGGACAGAGGGAAATGGAACAAAAGTGTGAAATATGACTTCATCTAATCCTTTTCTGTGTCTTCTTTTTCTTATTTCTATAACTATATAAAAAACCGCTTATTTAAATAATGTGCAATGTCAGCCTTCTTAGTCAAATATGGTTTGGCCTTTATACACTGTTTTAAACAAAGTACACTTACATAATTAGGAATGGTGCTATAATACAAAGCAAAGATATTGCATTACACCAGGAAACTTAAGTTCTATAAAAAGGAGGCTACATTCCAGCAAACTAGCAAACCTTTTTTTATAATCCCTATTCATACACAACTCAGAATGATGTAATGCCAGGTTATATATCAACTAAACTATTCTTTTACTGAATCTCTGACCCAAATGCCTAAAAAATCTGCCTGGAGTTGATGACGTATTGAAGAAATGAATTAACTTTGTGTTCGGACTAAAAATAATCCAGTTTAAGATGTTCTTATAATGCTCAATAAATGAATATTAACAAGGGTTACAAGTTCACTGAGTTAGGACTTAACGCAATTTTCTTGTGGATTAAGAAATCCTTTGTACAAACTGGGATATCGAGATTTAGTCACCAAGAGATTTTTGGCAAACTTTTTATGTGTAAGACATGTATATTTAGGGTTGGCCACAGGGAAAATTAGGTAGTACCTGCAGTTGTATTTAATGATCCATCCCCTCTAAACCTTGTCTTCCTCCCCCACGCCCAGATACATATACCTAGATACTCGTCTATCCCTACACAAGGCTTCCAATCAAGTCCCTACACTCTAGCTTTGGCTTTTACCCCTTCCCATAAAACTGTCTTTTATCTCAACACCCCTACCCAGTTTTTGCAATCCAACATGGCATAACACAAATCAGACTAAAATGTTCCTGAACATTCATGTATTGAATTATTTCTAGTTAATATATTTGTAATTGAAAGGTAAAGTTTAAAAAAAAATTCAGCACTAGTGCTGTGGAGAAGATAATTTTGCTAGATCATTTATGAAAAATATAGAGGACTCATTTCATAAAAATCACATGTAGTTTGCTTTGACTATTTTATTCCACGTTACTTCAGGCAATAATTCTGCCCAGTCTCTAGAGTTAGTCTTTGCTCTCTACTTAAAGGAGTTATTCCAAAATTATATGTGCCACATACTCATTATGGGGGAAGTATAACACAAATCTTCCACAAGGCATCCAGAGAATGATAATATTAAGGGCATTGTAGAGAGTTAGGGTTTTAATATTTAGTATTCACAAAGTCTCCTTAGAAAATCCCTATAATGAACATATAGATATACTCAGTAAATGACATTTTACTTCAGGATTCCCCTTAAAAAATGTTCTTAATTTCTTTCTTTAGAGTTAAAAAGACCCTACTTCTTATAAATAGTTTGCATAAACAGTTAAGAATAAAATGGAAAGCACTGAAAATAAATTTTAAAAGCAATATTCTGAGTTATTTTTATAATTAATTAAGGTTAATGGAAACACAGACATTAAATTAAAACCCCTCAAAATCTCATTCCACAGTATAGCTTCATCATTTGATAATTATACATATATATTTTATAACTAGTATATATATCTATACATGTATATGTATGCATAAGTATATACATATATGTGTATATACAAATATATATGTTGCTGAAACCTGCATTTTTTAGCTTATTTTGTTTCAGTTAACAATATATTGGCAATATTACCCTCTCCAATAAGTCTTCTTCTATTACCTCTCTTTTAACGGTTATGGAATTGTCCAAGCATGGCTCTACATAATTTAACTAATTCCTTATTGCCAGACTTTTATGGAGCATCTTTTGCTTGCTTGGTCGTTTTCTTTGGGTTTTGTATTAAACATAATTATAAATAAGTCTCTCTGCATATTGCAGATTACCTTTCTAGAGATAAATTCCTAGAAAATGAATTGCTGAATCTAAAGTACGCCTAATTTTAAAACATCATCACTGGGTCTCTAAAATGTTATCAATTCACATCTACGCCAACAGAATATTAAACTCACCCCAGGTCAGCTGGGTGGCTCAGTGGGTTAAAGCCTCTGCCTTTGGCACAAGTCATGATCTCAGGGTCCTGGGATCTAGCCCCTGCCTTGGGCTCTCTGCTCGGTGGGGAGCCTGCTTCCCCCTTTCCCTCTGCCTGCCTCTCTGCCTACTTGTGATCTCTCTCCTCTCGGTCAAATAAATAAATAAAATCTTTAAAAAAAAAAAAAAACCTCACCCCAGATATTGTCACATCAGGTGTTTCAAAATTTGAGGTAAGTTAGTAAATGAACCCTTTGCTTTCTGTACTTCTTGCAAAGAAGTTGTAATAACCTGTATATAAATGATCAAAATGCATCTTTTTAGGATCCCACTATTCCTGAAAATCTTCACTAGCACAAAACCAAAATGGACGGAGAAAATGAGAATAAGAGGTGTTTCTGCTCCAAATTTCTACACAGCTGTCCAGTGAAATTGGTTGCTGTTGTAGCAGAGTGACCACACCTGTTTGGGTATGCTATTGCCTCTCAGATATTTATGATCACATCTCTTCAACTGACCCCTCAGAGCCAGTATCGACTCACAAACTCCAAACAAACATGAAGGGCTTTTCATAAAACATGATGAAATTTAAATAGAATTACCAATGTTCTTAAAACGCACAATGAAGTGTTTGAACTACCACAGCCAAAGGTCATTATGGAACTGTGGGTCAGCTACCACAGAATTAGCTTTCACACATGCTTGGGTATAGGAAAATCACCAAAAGAGAGATAAGGTTGAGCAATTGCATTCTTGGCTCAGCTGCTTTTTATATCTTCTGGAATGGTGGAGTGCATTGGGCTTTTTTTCCCCTGTGAATTTGCCATGCCCTTGGCACTGGCAAGGAGCTGGCCACTGGCCAAAAGGTCATAAACTCTTCTGACCAGTCCTGATTATTGCTCAAGCTTTCATACAGCACCCTTTCGTGATTGCTTTGCTCCCCCATTTCCACTATGTTTAAGGACCATCACCCTGTGAACCAAAGAATTAATTTCCACTTCTTTTCAGATTGGGGCTCTACCAGGGGCCAGATTTATTCTCAAATATTGGCCCCATGCTGGAAGGGAGATCATGATAATTCACAGGGAACCAAAGGCAGAAAATGGAACCAGCCTTCTAGAACATCCTAATGTCCCTTAATGATTTCTTGTAAGTGAATCCTCCATGAATGCATGTATCTTCTTAAAAAAAAAAAACAACTGTTTTATTTTTTATCACTACCTCATTTGCAATTGAATTTCCCAAAACATCAGAAGCAGTAACTCAGTGTTGGCTTATGAAAAATATATGTTCCACAGTGAAAACCCTTAATGGGCCATCTGTAGGTATGAAACAACAGGATTTTGTGGGCAAAATATAACTCTTGCACTCTCTCTCCATATATATAGCCATATAACCATAAAACTATAACTATAACTATAACTATAACTATATATATATATATATATAACTGGCAAATCCCAGCTTTCCCACATGATGCACTTGATGCCAGTGGAACATTAGGCAAGTAGCTTCACAGCTGGGAACTTCAAATTAATCCTATGAGAGTAGGTTTGGTAACATTTGTTTCTCTGGGCTGTTATGAGGATTCAATGATATAAAACAGATAAAGAGTCCATCATAAAATAATGTTTAATACATAACAGCTCCCCTTGTACCCAGTGTTTTCTGAGTTTCCCCTACTTTATTTCATCACTGTCATTTGCGCTGTTCTGATTTAAAAGTGTTTTTCTGTTTCAAAGGGTGCTTGCTGATTCATCAAATGGATATAATAACCAGTAACTATCTGCCTTAATATTTTAAGGACATCATCAGAGTATTTATCTTTTATATAAGGTACACATACTCAATATGTCTCATTATGGTCACAAAAGTATTATGGAATCATGCTTACTTCTGAAAGAAAATCACATCCTCAATCTCTCTCTCTCTTGCAGTCTCTCCCCAATGCAGCAACACTAGTTAATAGCTTAAGAAGGCTAACTTTCAACTGTACAGTAAGGCTCTTAAGTCATAAGACTAAGATCTGCAATTCTAATATGGGCAATTCTTGAGTTTTAATGCTCAAACAATGCTAACTAATTTGTGTGTGCCTTTACATAGAATCTTTGTGACCTTTTTAAAATTAAGAAACATATAAAAACTTTCATTCCTCATTCTCTGCCTCCAAAGACTTCTGAAAGGCAGTTCATCCTTTCCTTCTATACCTGTAATACCAAGAATAAGGAGAAACTAAAAGCCTAAAATATGGATAGGAAAGGAGCTATTCATAAGACATCTCCAGAAATGGGCATTGATTACAAAGCCATGATATTCAGGTGGGAAACCTACAGCATATGTTATATCTGCAGGTCAAAACCCTTGTGGAAAATCATAGTCTCTCTACCCTTCTTAGGTATTATCTTCCCTGTGAGTCTTCAACATTGCTTTCCCTACTCTCACTGGGATTATAGTTCAATATGCTTGGCTTCCCTGTTGTCTAAAGATTAATATTTCAAATAAAATCTGTCAAGTCTTCTTCAAAGCAAATTTGTAAGATTACCTCTAAACCAAGATCTAGAAATAGCATATTCCTTTTGGCTTTTCATGTTTATCTTAATGTTTATACTATGTATTGTTAGAGCCCCCTACAAATTCAAATTTAGAAATCATGAGGATATTTGGTGAAAGATATTAAAGGTTGATTATATAAATCATGTCCATGACTATGCCACTGGATTTCAGGATAAGGGTATTTCTGTGATCAAAGTTTTCTAGTCTATAAAAACATACTTTAAAAAAATCTAACAGCTATTATTATCTAACTCACAGGTAATTATTAATAAAGGGATAAACTAGATTGCCATTTTTAATACATGTTGCCTGATTGAGACAGTCTGTTGTCTATTTCTTCCCTGTGGCTTTAAGCCTTCAAGGCTGCCTTGATAGCTCACTGCCAAATATAAAAAGAATAACAACCAAAAAGAAGATGCCAGTTCTCTTATTCACAGCCTTATGGCTGAGGTGACCCCGAAGACCCAACACCAGTCCATAGTGTTATGAGTCGAATTCTCCCTGTGCAGACGATTTGTTGAAATTCTAACTCTATGCTCTGTCAGAATGTGACTTCATGTGGGAATGGGGTTGGGATATGTTGAAGTAGGGTGAGCCCTTAACCTATACATGACTACTGCCCCTAGGAGAAGAGGAAAATCTGGACTCAGACACAGAGGGAAGACAGCCCTGTGAGGATGCAGGCAGAAGTTAGAACTACTCACAAACCAAGGAATACTTGGGCAATGAAAGCTGGAAGGGGTAAGTTAAGATCCTGCCCTAAGGCTTTAGAGAGTATGGCCCTGTTGACATATTGATTTTGGACTTCTCATCTCCAGAACTGCAGTTCTGCTGTATTAAGTCACTCAGTTGGTGGCGTTTTGTTGTGGCAGCCCCCAGGAAATGACCACAAACACTATCATGAGTTCTGTAATCTTCCTGCTTCTGACTTTGGAACTCATTTCCCCAGGCATCACTTTCCCCAAACTGTAGACCTTAAACTGCATTGCTTTCTCTGACTTTGAATTTTGTTTCCTTTCTTAACTGTAATTAATGATCATCCTCCAGTATCTTATGAACCAGACATGCACTGGAAGCATCCCATACCAGTTTTCAGGAGCAGATTGTTAAATTTTTAGGAATTTTGCAAGTTGATTGCTAGACACAGCCATTATTTCAAAAATTACACTGTATACATCATCTTAAATTAGGTAACTTATGCTAAAACAAAGGCAATAAATCATCAAAATGCATCTTTTCCTAATTATTTGGGTACATTTTACCACACTCTGTGCTCTTGAGGCTACTTATGTAAAATGTTTCTATATGGTGGAAACACTATTATAATGTTGTTCTAATCTCCATCCTTTCCCAACTCATACTGGAAGCTTGAAATCAGCATAGTGGGAAAATTTACACCATGAAAACCATCAAAAGCTACAGATCAGTTACCTTTATGTTTTCAGAGAGCCAGTTGCAAACATTTACCAGCACACCACTGAAATAACCTCTAAGTCCATTCTATAATCCAAACTGGAATGGCTATAGGGGAACTGATCAAGGTTAGTTTCACCGAAGAGAGCACTTTTCTGGGCCCTGCTCTGCACCTTTCAGTGGGAATCCAAGAAAGCAAGTAAAAACAAATAAAGGACTCTATTACAAATAATGAAGACAGAGAGATTTGACAGGGATTGTGAAGAGGGGTTAAGGCAGACTTAGATGCTGGTGACCTACTTTTGGTATTGTCTACTAAATCTCCCAGGGAAGTGTTTAGCCGTGATTATAAATATTAATTAGATTCCAATCAGAGTAGTATTTAAAGGATCTGTGATCATTAGGGAGAGACATTTCAGATACATAGATAGATTATAGATAATAGATGGTAGATAAGTAGATAGATGATAAATAGATGATAGAAAGATAGATAGATAGATAGATAGATAGATAGATAGATAGATAGATAGATATATGATAGGGCAATATACACAGCATACACTTGTAAAAGTTGATCAGGTTGGTAACAAACTAAATGATTTATTTAGTAAAACAGACCCAATCCTGCTACAAAATTATAGGTGAATTAAATGATTCTAAACAGGCAGTGTAAAGTCTTCACAGCTTTAGCACATCTATAATTCCACTCTGTATGGATAGGATCAACATTCTTTAGTTTTGTGATGACATCTTCCTTGTCAAGCAATTCATCAGCTGAACAAAAACATTTATAGAAACAGCAGCTCTACACATTTAAAACATAAACTCAAAGAATCTGATACCCATGAAATAGTTACTTCCTAAAATTCTTAAGCGTAATTTGAGGCTGTGAGCTGCTTGCTTTTATTCTGCACTGTGGGAAGTGGAGTCTCAGGTGAGAGACTCTGCCCTCATGCTTGAACTCTCTGCCAGCGCGACTTGGGAATGCGGCAAGCTTTCTATCAGGGCCAGAGAGAAGGTGGAAGGCCTTTCTTCTTGTAACCACAATGCCAGCAGCAGATTAAGGACTGGCATGACTCACACCATACAGAGTCTTGCTGAGTCTACTTTTGCTGAATGTACTGTGTATCATACCAGGAAGCCTTCTAAAGGTGGCATGTGTGAAGTTGTGCACCACACTGCTTTGTTTCTGAGACCGAAGCATTCTTTTCAAACCCGTCATATGAGTCCAGCAATGTTCCTGTATAATTAGCCACTATGTTTCTTTCTTGTTTTGTTTTGTTTTTGTAATGATATGTAAGAGGCTGTCTTTCCTTTTCTGTGAACACATTCCAACTGGGAAGGAAAATCAGTCTCTTACTCTCCGTTGTTAAACACTCATTCTTAGATGTCTTAGGCATTCTAAATAGAAAAATAAAGGGCAAATCCAATTCACAGTAATAAAGTCGTCTGGATCTAAAAATTTATAGCACAAGCAAATAATATAAGAACTATTTTTATAATTTTACTTTTCAATAGGTAGGCTTAGGCAAACAGGAGGTGTTTGGAGATGGACAAGAAAGGTAGAAGCAGGAAGGGAATGCTGTTAAGAGTGAGACCTGGGGAAATAGGAAAAGGCTATCCAGAACAGTTTTTCCCTATTTCTCTCTGTTCTTCCTCTTTCCTATTTGTGATGACCTCACCCTCACCCCAGACCCCCATCTTAGACCCACTGCAAGTTCTTGACAGCAAATTTCCCAAATCAAGATGTATAATTAACATACAAGGCTAACATGCAAGGTTAGCAAATGGTTAAACCTCTCACACTTTTTTTTTAATGATAAGAGAAATATTCTCAAGACCCAAAGGTAAAAAACAAAAACAAGACCCTTATTTTTTAACATTTTGGGTAAGGAATGTCCTGAGACCATACCATATAAAGCATTAATGACAGAGTTAAGACAATATATAAGAAGCCTAATACCAGTTCTGTGATTCTAATACATTTAAAAAATTAACATTTTATCATTCAAAATGTCTCTACTTTTTAAAAATATTTTATTTATTTGTTTGTTTGTTTGTTTGTTTGAGGGAGAGTGAGAAAAAGCTTGAGAAGACTGGGTGGGGGCAGAGGGGAGGGAGAAGCCATGCTGGGCTCAATCCCAGGACCTTGAGATCATGACCTGAGCCAAAGGCAGAAGCTTAACTGACTGAGCCACCCAGGTGACCCCAAATGTCTCTACTTTAAAATGACATAAACCATTGAGAAATTTTGAAAAGCTCAGCATAACAGCTTTTCTTAAAATTTTTGTCTTGGGGAAAAAAATATTTTTGCATTTGTTTTATATTTCACTGGCACAAAGTGTTAATTTTACATACAGTTCTTTTTCTTAATGAGACCAGATTTATTTTGTAATCAAGAATCAAAAAGCAGGGTGACTATGGAAAGAAATTTCATGTTTCTTAAACTATAGGAAATATTTGTGTTTCATAAATTACAAGAAAACTGTAGCATACCTTTGTTAGTTATGCGATTCTGGTCCTGTTCTTCATCTTTGAGGGTTTTTATCTATCTGCAAACTGGATCTTGCTGACTTTCATAGTTTGTCAGTCCTTACCAAAGTTTCAATTCTTCTAGTTCCTCTAGTAAATGGCTCTAATTCTCTAAATTAATGTTTTCAATTTTTCTCTAACCCTTCTGCCTTAGAGCTACTGAGAACAAAAAGCTGACCACCCAGATCCTTAAGGGCATTCTAGGTTATCTTGAATCTAACGAAGCCATGTAAGCTGATTCTGGATGCATTCGGGCCTTATTTTTATTTTCCGAGGAGTTTTTCTCTGCAGGCATTCGAAATGAGAACAAACAAACAAAAACAAAACAAAACATATTTTTGAGTTATCAACTTCAGTATCAAGTGTTAATTTTACTGTCTGTGACTCACAGCCAAAGAGGTATTCCCCTTTTGGGGCATTGATACTACTAATTTGACAATACACTATTGTGTTTGTGAGCTCCTCTTCTCAGCCAGCCCCATGCTGAACTTTGTAAGGGTTAAACACACACACACACACACACAACCTGCTCTTGACTGAAATGCAATGATTTTATGATTTTTTTAAAGATTTTATTTATTTATTAGAGAGACAGAGAAAGCGAGAGAGAGCATGAGAGGAGAGAAGGTTAGAGGAAGAAGCAGACTCCCCGTGGAGCTGGGAGCCCGATGTGGGACTCGATCCCGGAACTCAAGGATCATGGCCTGAGCCAAAGGCAGTTGCTCAACCAACTGAGCCACCCAGGCGCCCAATGATTTTATGATTTTATGCAAATGATTTTATGTCACAGCGCAGTTCTTATCCAATGAGTTTGTGGTTTTCGAAATTTAAGACAAAGCATGTTTTACCAGTGAGCAGAGATTTAGCATTGTTCTCCTTTGATTCTATAAAATGGTTCTTCCAACTTTAAAATGGGCCACTTAATTTACAATTACTTTCTTCATTGAGTTCTAAGAGTGAGAAATAACACAAATTTCTGGCATGTTGATAATAGAACTTTAGCAATTTTCTCCTGGACATGAACTATTTCACTCTGAAGGCCTACGTTCCCTGTTAAAATTCCTAGATGAGGGTATACTATGAACAGACTCTGAGATGTATCTTCCCATGTGCTGAGTATAAAAGCTGAGTGATGTATGGGAATGGGGCCCACGAAGGAATAAGAACACAAATATTAACTTGTCCTAAAAATAGAGGAGCCCATACTTTCAAACATTCCAGTGGAACCCCCAAATTAGAGTTTACTGAATTGAAAACAGTATCCTCTACTTGAAGATTATTAACACAAACTCAATGCTGAGTTAAATCTATAATCCAGGTAGCTCATAGTAACTTACTTGGCAGAAGTATCTCATAAATAGATTTTAAGTATCTTCTAAATAGTTAAAAATATATATAGATAAATTATCAAAGACAACTTTTTTACTAGCTCCGTTCAATATTTTTTTCTCCATAATTAAAAGTAGTTCAGCAACTCCCCCCCTTTAAAATCCACTCCTACCTCAGTCATATAAATTATTCTGGCTATATAATTCTTCACTTCTTGCAGTGAACTACTGTAACATTTGGTAAAATAATTCATTCTAGCTGTACATTCCTACTGAACTTTTGGTGAAATAGTTTCATTTTTCACTAGCATAAAAGTAGAAAAGGCTTCTAAAACTAGACTTTTGCTGTATAGGAAAATAGGCGGTGGGGAATGAAACTACCTTTAAAGTCAATCTTCTTCCAACTTTTGTTAACCGTTTTAAAGATTGTGGCTATCAGGGGGAAATTTCGCCAGGAAAACTGAGACTCATATTAGTACTTCCAACTCAAGCAGTTCTTCGCTGAAACAGCTGCTGGCAACAGGGAGGGAAAATTGCAGTTGCTCTTCTTTCCTGTGAAATACGGTACAAGGGTTGGCCCTGGTTTGGTCCACCTGCCAGCCGAGTTTAAAGTTTCCAAGGCTCGGAGGAACACAATGACTTGGATCAAACTGCCTAAATGAAGAGAAGGGCTTTTCTGCTACAACAAGGAAGCCGTTAAACTCCTGCTAAGCTAACCATCTCTTCTACGCGACCATGCACACGACCGACCTCCTCTATCACTGACCGGGGATTATTTCTCACAATCCAGGATATTCTGAAAGCTTGGAGACATATGGTTGGAAAATGAAACGACCCTGGAGTGTGGCCACATCATTACTTTGTGTCGCGTGGTACCAGATGGGCAATCAGTGAATGATGCAGAGATGTGAACGGACAGTTTTATAATGTGAATTTTCCCCCCATAAAGCCAAAACAGACTTCATTTCCCTCTCTTTTATTTTGGTTTGTAATACTTGGATTTTCTCCTCTCTGCAATATCAATTAACTCATTTGGCAGTGGGGTAGCCAAAAAGGAAGAGGATGAAGCGATTTCTAAAATCTTAGTAAGTGTCGGAGGAGCCATAGCCTCCAGGAAACTGCGGCTGCGACCCGCTTCGTTCTGTGCGGATTTCAGGGCTGAGAACAGCGCAAAGAGGTTATGGAGCGGACGGTGCACTCCACCCGCCAAGGATAAGAGACTCGGGCGCCTGGAGGGGTCCGCTCATTTCGCCGCAGCCTTGGAGGCCGCTGCTGCCCCTCATCCTCTGCGTTTCATTACCATTATCCTCGTTCTTGAAAAGTCATGGAAGACGGCCCGCTGCCAGACCTCAGAGACATCGAGCTGAAGCTGGGGCGCAAAGTACCCGAGAGCCTAGTGCGCTCTCTCCGTGGGGAGGAGCCGGTTCCCCTGGAAAGAGACAGGGACCCCTGCGGGGGGAGCGGCTGCGGCGGCGGCGGCGGCGGCGGCGGCTGCAGTAGTAGCAGCAGCAGCTGCAGCTTCCCTCCCTCCTTGTCGTCCTCTTCTTCGTCCTCTCCAACCTCTGGCTCCCCTCGTCGTAGCCACTGCAGCGCCCTGGAGAGGCTGGAAACCAAGCTGCACTTCCTCAGGCAAGAAATGGTGAGTGTGGTGCGCCAGCTGTGGGAATGAGGGCCTGGCCGAAAGGTGGGGCGATGGGAAGATGGGCCCGCAGAAAGAGAGCGGGTGAGGCTGCAGAGCTGAGTGCAGAGCGCGTGGGAAATGCGGGGTAGGGAAACGCGCGGGGGGCGCGCGTCTGGAGGCTTGTTTACCCCGAACTTTGCTCGGTCGGGGTTTGCCAGGATAGCAGAGCCTGTTTTGCTCTGTGTACTTTCGATAGCGCCGCCTCGGTGCTTCAGATTCTGACCGTTTAGCTGCCAGTCCGCAGCCTTCCGGGCAGCCTGCCCACCGAGGGTTTGCAGTCAACAAGCCCATCTGGGGCCTGTGTGCCGTTCACACTTCCAGTTCAAAAGGTAGCTCAGTCCTTTTCACTTAAGCAGAAATACTTCCTGGTTTGCCAAGGGGTGGCGAGGCCGGGTCCCTGCCAAAGATCCTTCCTAGCTCACTCTTCAACCACTACCGCCCCCGCCCCTTGGTGCCGCAGCCGCAGCTGTTCCAAGGCCAATGTTAAGCTGATTCTCCACAGCTGGTTCTAAAACAATGGCCCAGTCGTCCTTAGGAATAGCTTGTTTCACTGTTTTGATCCAAGCGAGCAGGTGATCCCCAGGCCATGGATTTGCTAATGACCACTTCCTACCCTTACCCCCTCAGTCCTCTATCTGCAATTGTTTTCTGTGTCGCTGGTAAACATTACCTTAAGAGTAGGACGGTGAGACTAGTAC
>JAPYYJ010001493.1:0-14090 GCA_028533885.1 Nasua narica | reverse complement strand
AAAGAAATTGAGGAGGACACAAAGAAATAGAAAAACGTTCCATGCTCATGGAATGGAAGAACAAATATTGTGAAATTATCTATGCTACCTAAAGCAATCTACACATTTAATGCAATCCCTATTAAAATACCATCAATTTATTTCAAAGAAATGAAACAAATAATCCTAAAATTTATATGGAACCAGAAAAGACCTCAAATAGCCAGAAGAATGTTGAAAAAGAAAACCAGAGTCTGCAGCATCACAATTCCAGACTTCAAGCTCTATTACAAAGCGGTAATCATCAAGACAGTGTGGTACTGGCACAAAAACAGACACATAGATCCATGGAACAGAATAGAGAGCCCAGAAATGGACCTTCAGCTCTATGGTCAACTAATCTTCAACAAGGCAGGAAAGAATATCCAATGGAAAAAAGACAGTCTCTTCAACAAATGCTGTTGGGAAAACTGGACAGCCACATGCAGAAGAATGAAACTGGACCATTTCCTTACACCACACACAAAAATAGACTCAAAATGGATCGAAGACCTCAATGAGAGACAGGACTCCATCAAAATCCTGGAGGAGAGAACACAGGCAGCAACCTCTTCGACCTCAGCTGCAGCAACTTCTTCCTAGAAACATCTCCAAAGGCAAGGGAAGCAAGGGCAAAAATGAACTATTGGGACTTCATCAAAATCAAAACCTTTTGCACAGCAAAGGAAACAGTCAACAAAACCAAAAGACAACTGACAGAATGGGAGAAGATAATCGCAAATGACGTATCAGATAAAGGTATCCACAATCTATAAAGTATCCAAAATCTACAAAGAACTTCTCAAACTCAACACCCAAAGAACAAAGAATCCAGTCAAGAAATGGGCAGAAGATGTGAACAGACATTTCTGCAAAGAGGACATCCAAATGGCCAACAGACACATGAAAAAATGCTCTACATCACTCGGCATCAGAGAAATACAAATCAAAACCACAGGTGAGATACCACCTCACACCAGTCAAAGTGGCTAAAATTGGCAAGTCGGGAAACACCAGATGTTGGTGACGATGCGGAGAAAGGGGGAACCCCCCTACACTGTTGGTGGAAATGGAAGCTGGTACAGGCACTCTGGAAAACAGTATGGAGGTTCCTCTAAATGTTGAAAATAGAGCTACCCTACCACCCAGCAATCGCACTACTGGGTATTTACCCTCAAGATACAAATTCAGTGATCCAAGGGGGCACATGCACCCGAATGTTTATAGAAGCCATGTCCACAATAGCCAAACTCTGGAAAGAACCTAGATGTCCATCAACAGATGAATGGATAAAGAAGATGTGATATATATATACAATGGAATACTATGCAGCCATCAAGAGAAATAAAATCTTGCCATTTGCAATAACGTGGATGGAACTAGAGGGTATTATTATGCTAAGTGAAATAAGTCAGTCAGAAAAAGACAATTATCACATGATGGCTCTGATATGAGGAATTTGAGAGGCAGTGCCAGGGGTCGTGGGGGGGGGTAGGGGGAGGGAAATGAAACAAGATGGGATGGGGAAGGAGACAAACCATAAGAGACTAAAATCATGAAACTAAGGGTGGCTGGGAGGTGGGGGGGGTATGGTTATGGACATTGGGGATGGTATGTGCAATGGTAAATACTGTGAAATGTGTAAGCTTGATGATTCACAGACATGTACCCTGGGGCAAATAATAAATTATGTGTTAATTAAAAAAATTTATAAAAAAATACTTCTGGTAGTACATATTGTTCCAGTAACAGAATTGGTACTTTAAAAAATAATAATACTGTGATATAGTTTATACAGTATAATTTCTTTTTCCTTGAGAATGTTAGAAGACATTTGTTAGAAGACAATGTTGGAAGAATGTTCATTGACACAAAGGCAAACTTTTTAAATGGGGAGAAAGTGATTCACCCAACTTTCTTATGCAAAATGTATTTGTGTTTTTTGCAAAATAATTTTATGGACTACCATTTTTGGATGTGAATTCAGATGAATTCTGGTCATTAATTTTAACAATGCTGATTAAATTAAAACTGAAATCGGATGTGTATTTGTTTTTAAAATCTGTCCTTAGTACTCTAGTATCCAAAAGTAATGATTAGTTTACGGGAGGAATGCAGAAGTAAATTTTCAAAAACCTGACAATTAGAGCTGCAAATGATGACTATACAGAAGTATAGTATTTCATGTAATCTAGACTATTGAAAAAACAAAGGCAGATTTCAAAATTTTTCTACATTTTAAAGGAATTGTAATAGCTAGCTAGTAAGTGAAGCTTGTCTCTCAGAAAAGTTGTAAATAGAGATGGCCACGAAAAAATGGGTAACGATAAAAAAAATACACATTGCGGCAGAAAGTGTTCATTTATGCCAGATGAAAGGGCCAATGTGAGCACTATTTTAAGTGGGGAACATGACAGGTAATGCCGTGACTAGTCTTTGTGACTTTCCAAAATGAAATAGTAGGGAATAGGCCTGGGAACTTGATTTGGGAGTCACTGGATGCTTGGCTTGACTGTCTAGCACCATTCCTCGATATTGCATTAGACAGATACAGAAAAAATATACCTTAAACGTATGAAAAACAACACCGATATTATGTATCAGTGATTTATAGTGAGAGGCTACGAATAAACAGTGGAAATTATCCCCGTCTTCAAGGAGTCTGCCACGCAACATCAAACAGCCATAAAAAACCCTAGGTATTCTATAATTATTACTTACTCTATATTTACATACTTTGGTAGTGATAGAACATGGTTAATGCTTAGGTGAGTCAGAATTAGTTGGATCCCATCTTATAAAGACTTTTGCGAGATGAGTTTCTAAAATGGGTGTTGAAAGTAGACATATCTATCCCTTGGTGTGGGACCTTGGATGGGTCTTCTGGGGATGGGGATTTATTTCCAGCCTTTTAAAACAGGAATAGCTTATTATGATCTCACTCCGTGGATGGCAATAATTAACTTCTTCTTTAATTCAATGAGAAATACTTAAAGAGAGCTGTGAAGATCAATGGTATCTTCCAAAGGAAGGTGTGTTTAGGAAACTAGCAGCTACAAATGAATGTACAAAAAACTCCATTGTTATTTAGTTTGGTGATACTAATGCATCAGGCATCTGGTAAACTCCACGTGGGATCAAATCCAACAATGACCTCAACTCCTGATGGACTAAATGCAAATACAGAGAAATGTGAAGCTTTTGCTCATTAACAAACCGACCCCAGAAAATACCTTTTCCATAGATCTTAAAGATAATGTAAATTTAGTGAATGTTAGAAAATTCAATGATTTGGGTAAATGTTACCTGTGTCTTAAACAAGAGGAAAAAAAAAATGTCTGAAACTTATGTTACTGAAAAGGTAGGAAAAGTTAGGGACACAGCATAAAATGGAGTAATATCTTTATATAAAGAATCTTAGAGTACTTATCTCCCATTTCTTCCTGGGAAGGCTGGACACTGGTGAGTAATGGATAAGCAGTAATAGTAGGATTTAATGAGCCACTCTGAAGAGATGTGATCTAAGCTCCACTGCAAACTTCCATCTTATTAAAACAACCAGACTGCACATTTATCAAAAGTCTGCTTCTTTGGAATCAAGGCCCAGTGCAATAAAGGTGCTACAGCTTCCTCACCATACCCTTTATTTATGCCCTCCATAGAACAAATTTTCTGATTCAATAACCATTACCACGTATTCACTGATACCTTATTTAAAAAAATAATACAGTGTCATTTCTTTCTCCGTGAAGCACTGATGAAATATTCAGAAGTTAAGGATAAGTAATAAAAGGCTCATTTGGCTAGAAATAAGCTCATTATTGTTTGCTATCCTTGCCTTCTGACTGAAGATCAGGGCCCGGATGTGATGTTTTCTTTTGCCTCGTGCATTGATGGGGTTCTCCTGTGCTGTCAAGTAAGATTTTAATGAATACAATCTGAGGGGAGCAGAATATGCCACTCCAATATATACCACTTTGACATATTGATTATTATGAATTAAAGTTATTTAAGAAACAGCAGGTGCAAGGATGTTCTGACCTTCCTTTGTGTCCCTGAACGCAGGAAATGAGCTTCCCACAGGATGGCACCTTCTTTATATGGGGAAGGAGGAAGGCAACCTTCTCACCAGAGATAGGAAATTCAGGTTCAAGAAGGCTGTATAAACAGATCTTATTACTCCTTCACTTATTTACTACACCAAGTCCACACCCCTTTTTTTTGGTCAATTTTCACAAATGTATTCTTTCTTTATCTAAAAGGTATCGCAGCTGCCTGCTCTGGTCACTTCTTTGAGCCTCACATGTTTGGGGCTTCCTAGAATTATAGGCCAGCCAAAGAACCAAGAAGAGAAGAAGGGAAAAGTTTTCTTCTCCTACAATTCATTAAGAATTGGAAATTTACTTCTTTTTCCCATTAACTTGAATCACTCCATATATTTTTTTAAGACATGTGGCAAGGCATGTGTGTGTGTGTGTGTGTGTGTGTGTGTGTGTGTGTGTGTGTGTGTGAGAAGTTGAACACGGTACAGGGAAGGAGGCTGAATGAAGATAAAGTCTAAAATATACAGTGTGATTCCCAGGCTATCTTAGGAAAATAAAGGCCCACCAATGTACTTGTAGGATGGTACTGGAGTGGAGTAGGCTTTTCACACAGATGAGTGGTGTCCGTACAAGAAGATAAGAGACTCAGGGAGAGATGAGAATCTTTGAGAGAACACACGCGAAGACATGCAGAGGGAGAAGGCCATGTGTCCGCGGAAACAGACACTGGAGTGATGCATTCACAAGCCACGGGTTGCCAGCAACACCAGAAACTAAGAGAAAGGCATGGAACAGATTGTATCCTACAGCCTTCAGAGAAAGAAAGGTCTTTGCCTCAAACTTTAAGCTTCCACAACTGTGAGAGAATATCTGTTTTTTAGAGCCACCCAGTTTGTGGTACTTTCTTATGGCCGCCCTAAGAAACCAACACACTCCCCCCAAATGCTCCCGGAAGGCAGATCCAATTCCCAGCTAGTATGAAGAAGCCCTACTCACCTCACTTCAGTAGCACTTAGGAAAATCAGGGGCAGTGGCCTTTATATATAATTGTTAGCATTTATGGCAGACACAGATACTGAGTGGACCTAAATGGGTTTTTTTTTTTTTTTTTTGGAAAGACTTTATTCACTTACTTGAGAGAGAAGGGTAGGGAGAGGAGAAGAAGGAGAGGGATAAGCACACTGCACTGAGCACAGAGCCCAATGTGAGGCTGGGTCCCATGACCCTGAGACCTGAAATCATGACCTGAGCCAGAATCAAGAGGCAGGTGCTTAACTGACTGAGCCACCCAGGTGCCCCGGAATGGACCTAAAATTTAAAAACTGGAATGTTTGGACTTAGGAGTGGATAAGTACCTCACTGAGCCATCCACAACTGTTGAGGGAAGTTGAGTTGTATCAATTCTGGCTACTGTGCAGATAGGGCACCAACAGCAGCCCAGGTCTCAAGACTATCACCTTGGCTCATTACAGAATCCAACTTTTTTGCAGTGTACTGAATTTTCAAGTAAATTTTTTATACTGATCAAGTAAGTAACAATTGAATGGAGCAGTAAAATTGATCACCTCCATTTATCACCTTAGAAATCTATCTGTGGACCTTCATTTTCCTGACATGGCCCGCGAAACACCAAATATTATTACTTTATTATTACCTTATTACCAAATAAGGTCACAGTCTAAGGTACTGGGATTAGGACTTCTACATACTGTTCTGGGAGAACACAATTCAAGAGTGTTTACATTTGCCTTTGACCTTCCCAGAAACCACAACCAACAGGGTTCTGTGATTAAATAAGTAATCATCGCATTCAGATATGGGAAAGCCCATTGGTTCCTTAGATGAAGGCAAACATTTATAATGTCCCAGACAGATACCTCCTATGAGACTTTCTAGAGATCATTTTGAATTCTGTGATTCGTAGAGCTTACGAGCTCTACGAATGTGATCCACAGGCTGCGACAGGCCTTGTAGCAATGGCATCATCAGGCGTGCTGATTGCTGCTGTAGAGTTACCAACTCTGCCGAAAACTCGAGTCGTTGTTACAAAGAAAGATCACGTTAAAAATTGATATGTTTCCCATCGTTTTTCTGGCTCCCTACCTGATGCACATTATTTTCCAGAAGCCCATGCTCTCTCTCAACATGAGGCTGGTGTCCAGCCACAGGGTCTGTTCCTTGATCCTTCGTCTCTTCTTCTATGTCTAGAAGCCCAGTCAAGCCAGTGTGTCATTCCAAAGCCTCTTAAATATCCGTGACAATTTTTTCCACGTCATGAAAAATCAAAAATGCAACTTGCATCGTACCCATAATCTGACAACAATAAATACACTTTAGGAAGTGGCTACTCCGCTGCAGTGAGGTAGAACTTCTGTGGATCTTGCACAAGTTGAGACAATAACCTTTGACTCTCTCACACCCAAGTCGATTTTGCAGTGGAGCCAGCTGTTACACTGATCCAAAGTACTCCCAAGTACGTTTTCCCATGCACTTGTAAGCTGGAGACGATAAATATTAAAGAATTTGGAGATCTGTATGTGTATGTGTAGTGTGTAATTATTCTAGCAAGGTTTTTAAAGGTTTGCATAAACAGCAGTGACAACGTGGAGCTTTACTGGAGCCTATACTACCAAAAAAAAAAAATCAGTAATTAAGAAATTCCTCCATCGTTTCTTTTTCTCTGAACACCTCCCACATATATATCATTGGTATGCTGAGAAAATGCTAAATGCAAAGTACCACGTTGCCCATGTGTATTTCAACACCCACTTTCACTCTTCCTCACGAGTCTCTCCTTTTATAAAACTCAATTGTTCTCCCTTTGAGATGTTTCTCCTTAAAGAATATTCTCCATAATGCTGAATAAATACTAAACCAAATAATACCATCTCCCTTATGATCTTGTGCTTTATGTCTGGGCTGCAACTATCTTTTTTTTTTTTTTTTAATTTTGATTTTTCAAAACAAACACCAAGTTTGGGCCACATACTTTAATTTTGACACGTGATTAAGCAGTTTTTAATGAATAAATCCTTTAGAAGTACTACTTCAAAAAAAGATTACATGCTATTTTTCTTTTTAAACTTACTGGCGGAGTTATAGCAATAGACACATCTTTAGTCAGAAAATGCACAGAAAGATTTGCTCTTTGCAGTTTTTTTTTTTTTTCTTACATTTGCTTTTTTAAGAAATATGGCTCGGCTGGTGGTAAAATTTTATTTATTATGTATTTAACCAACCAATGTGAAAGTCCATTAAATTTTACAAGAATGTGTTTAGCTTTTAAGATGAAACTTTTGACCTGGGAAGTAGCACAGGACAGTTTTTAACCCACAGGACAGTTCATCATTACCTAATCCTGTATCTGTGCATAAACATTTTTACTTGACTATAATGTGGGTAAAGTTAGAAAGCCAGAGAGTTGTAATCCTCTAAAGAAATAGCGTGTGTTTCCATTTAATGGCAGAGTTCTTTTTTTCGTTCATTTTTAAAGAATTCTACCTAATTTTACTAGTGGGATATTCTGAAAGTTATCATTAACACATAGGGATCATTTATCCTGAGCCAAATGATCAGTTTTTAGAGGATCAAAACCTGTATGCCAGAAGACTGATGGGAATTCTATTTTAAAGTATTCCATGATAGCTGAAAAGTACATGTCCATAATGGATAACTTAACTTTGCTTTTTTTTTTCCTAGTAGTCCTTTCTGCTTCATTCAGAGCCTGAGGCTATCCTGGATGCATAGTATACCTTATTAACTTAGAATAATATAAATAGCTTTTCTTTGTATCAAAAAAGCAAGGATGGGACACTTGTGGCTCAGTCGGTTAAGCATCCAACATGGTTTCAGATGAGGTCAAGATGTCAAGGTCATTATATCGAACCCCAGATAGGGCTCCCTGATCAGTGGGGCGTCTGCTCTCTCCCTCTGCCCCTCCTCTGTCTCATGCACTCACTCTGTCACTCACTCTCTCTCAAAATAAATAAAAAATCTTGAAAAAAAAAAAAAGTACCTGAACAAATAACTAAAATAAACAAAATTAGAAGGCATGCGTTTACCTGCTTGAGAAAGTGAAATACTGAACAGACGCTCAGGGAGGATGGCAGGGGAGGAGGAGGACCCAGAGCTCATGTCTTCCCACAGACAAACCAAGACTCCATGTAACACATCTCACTCTGAAAAAAGCCTGGAGACTGGCAGACCAGATGGTCCACAGCTAGAGACACAGAGAGAAGGCCACACAGAGAAGGGTGAAAGCAACAGAGACACGGTTGAGAACCAAACCCCCAATGTGGGTACTCAAAAATGGGAAGGATATTACAAGCACAGAGGAATGAGGGTCTCAAACCCCACACTGGGCACCCCTGGACTTGAGGACCTCTCTTAGGAACAGGAGATCACCTAATGCCTGGCTTTGAAAATCAGCAGGGCTCACCTCTGGGAGAATCAGAGGGCTACTGGAAACCGAGGCTCTGCTTATAAAGGGACAACGTGATGTATCAATCAGTCTGAGACCCAGAAGAGAGGCAGCAGTATGAAAAGAGCCTGGATTACATGTGGAGAGTTACTGCCTAATTTCAGGACATGTGCTGGACGAAGAAGCTCTATCTAGAGGAGCTTTCTCCAAGGACAGAAGTGCTGGTAGGTGCCATTTTTCTTGCTTTCTTTCGATTTACCTAGCCGGACATTTTTAGGAGCCGGTTCTGACACCCCGTCTCCCTTGTTAACACACATTGTCCCCCGCAGACCTGTCCCACCCAACACAATGACCTGGGAAAGTGCCCCTCCTTGCGGTTCCAGTCCTTCCACACTCAACAGGCGGCTTCGGTTGGACCAGCATCCCCACAGAGCAACTGTGGTCTGACTGCTGGGTGTGAAATGACGCCCCTCCAGGGCAACGCCAGCCCCAGGGAGAGGGAATTACTCTGAACACCAGTGTGCCGGGGGCAGCTGCACTACACGTGACGGCATGCCCTGCCCACTGGTGCAGCCGCAGCAGAGCCTGGCCAGAACAGAGAGGCAAACACGAGCCACACAGCAAACAGCCCTGGGGCATCCGGTTCTAGTGACAGGAGGATTTTGCCACAGGGCAGCAGAGATTTGCTGTTCCATAAGGTCATTACTTTAAAGACCAGGAGACAAGACTGACTTACCTCAGACAAAGCAACACAGACAGGGAGACCAAATGAGCCAGTAAAATGTTCCAAGTGAAAGAACAAGATAGGGGCTCCGGGGTGGGTGGCTCAGTGGGTTAAAGCCTCTGCCTTCGGCTCAGGTCACATGATCTCAGGGTCCTGGGATCGAGCCCCGCATCGGGCTCTCTGCTCAGCAGGAAGCCTGCTTCTCCCCCTCTCTCTCTGCCTGCCTCTCCACCTACTTGTAATCTCTCTCTCTCTCTCACTCTGTCAAATAAATAAATAAAATCTTTAAAAAAAAAGAAAGAAAGAATAAGACAAAACAATGGAAAAAGAGCTAAACAAAACAGAGATGAGCAATCTACTGGATAAAAGGTTCTAAGTAATGGTCATAAAGATGCTCACCCAACTTGAGGGAAGAGTGGATAAAACTCAGTGAGAATTTCAACACAGAGATCAGAAAGGGAAAAAAAAGGTCGATATACTGTCTACCAGACATAATACTTCAGACTTAAAGAATCATGCAAACTCTAAGTGAAGGGATGGAAAAAGATTTTCCATTCAAATTAAAGTGAAAAAAAAAAAAAACCCAAAAGCTTGGGTAGCAATATCTGTATCAGAAAAAACACTCTTTAAAACCAAAGTTCACTTACTTGGAAACATAAGGAATAGCATGGAGGACATTAGGAAAGGAAGGGAAAAATGAAGGGGGGGGGGAATCAGAGGGGAAGATGAACCATGAAAGACTGTGGACTCTGAGAAACCGACTGAGAGTTTTAGAGGGGAGGTGGCGATGAGTGAGCCCGGTGATGGGTATGAAACACTGGGTATTACATGTAAACAATGAATCATGGAACAAGACATCAAAAACTAATGATATAGTGACTAATGCAATAAAAAATAAATAAATTTAAACTCCCCCCCCCAAAAAACAAAGTATAACAAGAGACTAAGGACATTACGTAATGATAAAGGGATCAATTCAATATGGAGGCTTAACAATTAGAAATACCTATATACCCAACAGAAGAGCTCCTAAATATAAAAAGCAAATATTAACAGACATAAAGGGACAAGTTGACAGTTATATAATAATAATAGGGGACTCGAACACCCCACTTATATCAATGGATAGATCATCCAGGCAGAAAATCAGTAAGGTAACAATGGCTTTCAATGACACATGAAACCAGGTAACTTTAACAGATATATATATAGAACATTCCATGCAAAAACAGCAAAATGCACGTTCTCTTCAAGTACAAGTGGAATAGTCTCCAGGATACATCATGTTAGGCCACAAAATAAGTCTCGATAAATTTTAGAAGATGGAAATCATATTCATCATCTTTTATGACCACAATAGTATGAAACTGGAAATCAATTACCAGTAAAAAAAAGTAGGAAAAAAAAACACATGGAGGCTAAACAACATGATACTTACTAAACAGCAAATAGGTCAACAAAGAAGTCAAAGAGGAATAGTTAGAAAACCAATGAAAACAGAAGCACAGTGGTTCAAAATCTTTGAGAAGCAGCAAAACCAGTTTCAAGAGGGAAGTTTATCGTGAGATAGGACAACTTCAAGAAGCTAGTGCAATTTCTTATAAGCAATCTAACCCTATACCTAAAATTTCACTGATAAAATAAAGATGACACAAATAAATAACAAGATAATACTCATGGATTGGAAGAATAGTATTAACATGTCCAGACTACTGAAAACAGTCTAAAGATTTAATTCAATCCCTATTAAAATACCAACTGGGATGCCTGGGTGGCTCAGTCAGTTGGGCATCTGCCTTCGGCTTGGGTCGTGATCCCACTCCTAGGATGGAGTCCTGCACTGGGCTCCTTGCTCAGTGGGGAGCCTGCTTCTCCCTCTGCCTGCCACACCTCACCCCCCCCCGCCCCCGCTTGTGTGGGTGTGCACGTGCGCGCGCTCTCTCTCTCTATGAAAAATAAACAAAACCTTAAAAAAATACCGATAGTATTTTTCCCAGTAGTACGAGAAATAATCCTAAAATTTGTATGCAACCACAAGCTCTTGAATTACCACAGTACTTCTGAGAAAGAAGGCTAGAGGTATCACAATCTCAAATCTGAAACTATTCTAATTATAGGGCATAACCAAAATAAATTAAGGGAATTAAGAGATACAGACTTCAAGTTATAAAGTCAGTCATGGGGATATAATATACAACATACGGAATATGGTCAGGAAGATTGTAATAACTCTATATAGTGACAGGTGGCAATTATATTTACCACGATAGATTTTCATAATGTATATAATTGTCAAATCACTGTGTTTTACATCTGAAACTATTGTTATATATAGACTATACTTAAATAAAAACTTTTAGAAATATTAAAATTAAAAAAGAAACTAAATTGAAATTCTTAGAAATAATTTATATACAATCGCATTGTAAACAATAAGTATATGATAATATAAACACACATATACACTCATATACCAATATATACACTCACACATACACACATATTTTTATATATTTTTTATATATTTATATATTTTTAAATATTTGCCAGGACTATTCCTAACTATTCATTAAAGCATGATAAAACAAAGAATATTCAGCTAGTCAATTACCTGGCACTGGCTGCCATCTTTACCTGAAAACCAAACCAAACAAAACAAAACAAAAACTATATTCTATAGCACAGACATATTGGCTTCATGCCTCACATTTCTTTAGATCAGTATATGCATTGATTAACTACCACAACAAGTAAGCTCTGTGATGATTAATGTTATCAATTAACCACTCTAAAGGAGGACATTTTCTTCAAATAAGATACACTTACCCAAAGGAGGAAAATCCAAAGGAAGTTCGTAATTTACATGAAGATTTTTCTGTCACTCTTTTAGGTATCTTCTTTGATCATAAATGAGAAAACAAAAGAATTCCCCATGGTTTATCTGGTTTCACGCTCTTTTTAGACAACGTAGCAGTGGGGTTGGCCCAGTGTAGCATTTCCTAAAATGTGAAATTAAACAGAAATAAGTATGGCACTATTGCTACATGGAAGGACTCTGTAGTCATAATAAATTGTGATACACTACACATTCTGTCCACCTAATGGAACCCCACTGTTTAGATAAACGACTCCATGATCCTGCTTCCTCGGCATCCATTGTCTGTGGCTACGTAGCTTGCAGGAGCTTTGAGCTCCCCAAGAGCTGACAGCACAAGCATATGTAAGCTGCTGGTATGACCTCCCAGCAGCCCTTGTGAGCAAGAGTCCACCCCGGGGCTTTCCTCTTGTGTGTCCCTGAGACAAGACCTTTCTGAAGCTTACCAAAACTTTATTGTTTAATTATTTGTTTGTTTTGGTTTGAACTGACCAATCCAGTCTTAGAATTCCAAATACTCCACTCACGAACCCTAATAAAGGTCATACCCTAGGTCCTGTGTCTCTGCACTCACCTTGACCTCCCCATGAAGCCCCTTGAGGCGTGCAATACACTTCCTCCAGTATCTCTATACAATAAAGTTTTCTATTGTCATTTCCCTTTTGACCTTTTATTGAACCATCTGACACCCCGGGTCTCGGCTTAAGAAATATTAATGTAACAAAGTCACAACACTCATAACGTATCTTCTCAAACACTCTGAAGTCTTGCAGTAAAATTTTAAACGTTAACCCAATTTTATTTAAATGTGTTTGTTTAATTTTATTTAATTATTGAGTGGATGAGTTTAAGAAATTCTACACAAATTTATTAGGTAGTTTCAAGAAACATCAACCACATATATTCACATTAGCTATTAACCATACTGTATCTTATTATAAACATGTGCCGGAAAGCAAGGACACTTCTCAAGAGCCTTAGGTTGCACAGAGGCATGTTTTATGTTCATGATTTATAGTCACCCAAATGACCTTCGTAATAAGCAAGGCTACGGTGACCTGTCCTCCAATCTTTCAACAGAGACGTGATTATTCCTCTTCTCCGATGCCATCATGGAAACCCAGATGGCCCGCAGAGGAAGGAGAATCTCAGATGGAATCTCCTCAAAATAGAGTGGATTGGATGAATCAGTCACAGTCAATATTAACCATTAATCAACACAGGCAGCTCTACTCCGAGACACCTCGGAGTACCTCAAAGAGTACTAGCAAGACTGAACAGTATTTTAATCATAGGTCACAGTGGCTTATGTTATGGGACTTACTCCTCGGCTCACAGCTGAGCCAAGAACTAGCATTTGAGTTGAAGTGTATGCCTTGTTTATTACATGTTAAGTTGTTGGCTTTACAAAGGTCACTTTATGAATCATCTAGTATTTTAAGTTGTACTCTCTCTTTCTCCCTCTGTCACTCAAGGAATTGAAAACTGTCATCTATACTTTAATCAGTTGATGTAATTTCTGAAATAATTCAGTCGGGGTAGTATTAGTGCTCATTAGTATATCTAAGCTAAGATACAGCCAATTGTCCAAGTTTGGTCAATGTCAGAGATTCAAGGCATGGTTGGTTCAACACTGAAGCCAAAGGTTCTTGGATCTTTTTCTCTCTTCCTTTGTCACTTGTTACACAGCTAAAATAAACTCAAGAATCACTCTCCCCCAAACTTCATGATTCTTCTATCTGGAGTTGCTCTTTCATCAAAGAGAAGTTTTCTGCAGTACTATCAATGCCCTAGTATCCTTTTCATTCTTCCTCTCTCTCAGAAATAATCACCGGGATTTACCTAAAAATCAATGTGATTTCCACTGAACCTCGCCCTATATACATGAGCAGGGAATAGTTATTAGGGAATTTATTGATCTGTCTTCTTTTAGTTGTGTCGTAAAGTATATTCATTCATTCAATGTGGTCAGATTCTCTTTCTGCCTAAGAAATGCCTTTATGAAAACAC
>JAPYYJ010001491.1:0-14093 GCA_028533885.1 Nasua narica | reverse complement strand
TTTTTCCATTTACTGTGTAACAAATTACTGCAAAATTGGCAGCTTATAACCACATATATTTACTATCTCACAGTTTCTGTGAGTCAGAAGTCTGGGCATGGCTTATCTGGGCCCTCTGCTCAGGCTCCCACAAAGTTGCAATCCAAATGTTGACTGGGCTGCGTTCCTCCCTAGAGCTCAGATGCTCTTTCGTGCTCATTTAGTTGTTGGCCAAATTCATTTCTTTGGAGTTGTAGGACTGAGGTCCTACAACTTTTTTTTTTTTTTTGGCTGGCTGTCAGCTTTAAAGGATTCACTGAGATCCTTGTCACATGGCTGTGTCCCAGGCTTGATCCCTACAGGAAAACTCTGTTCTGGGTGTGCAGGAAAATCTTTTCAAGAAAGACTCATCCTCCTTTTTAAGGACTTTAATCTGGATTAAGTCAGATAATCTCCCTTTCAATTAACTGAAAAATCAACTAATTTGAGACCTTAATTACACCTTTAAAAATCCCTTCACTTTAAAAAAAAAAATCCCTTCACTTTTTCTTTAGAACTTAACTGACAGATGGAAATGAGATCCCTCACATACATAGATCCCACCTGCCCTAATGAGGGGAGTGGATTATAGAGGACATGTACACTGGGGGATGGGAATCTCGAGAGGGTGTCCTAGAGCTCTGCCTATTTCACCATCCCTGATCCAGCCCAAATTCTTTCCTGTACAGACGAGAAAAGTGAAGCTGAGAGAGGAAGTAACTTGCCCATGAACACGGGATGTCTGAAGGCCCAGCTGAAATTAAGACTCCAGTTCTTTAGCTTCCTACACCCGTACCCTCTGAGGTCATTGTCGAACTGTTGCTGAACCTCTTTATTCAGGTCTGTATAGTCTCTGACCTTGAGACAACAACCTCTGTGTTTTAGTCATTTTCATTTCTCTCCCTTCACCCCAACTTTCCCAACAGATACACAAAAAATGTTTTAGGGTTGATTTGACTAAAAATCTGCTGGAATTTGAAGGCCAAGGTGAGCTGCCCAATGTCTAATACTAAACCAATGAGGGAGTCAGACACAGACACAAGACTTCAAGGACTTTGATGGAATATTAATAGAGTCCCTGCCAGTGACAATGGTGTTTCTTCTTCCAGCAGCAGCTGTGACCTTTCTGAGTTAAGAGTCACCATGGGGGGACACTTCCTAAGGGCTGGACCTCCTGCTTTTCAGCAACTGAAGCCACTTACCAGGGATGGAAGAACATGATGAATAGGTGAAAAGTTTGTTAAAAATGTCAGCTAATGACCCCAAATGATCTTCTGGGAGGCAGTGGGGTTCAAAGCTTTCACTCACCAGCTGTTTTAGGGCATTTAAATGGACTTTGTTCTTCTTATAGTCTAGGCTTCTTAATATGAAATATGTGTGTCTGAAATGAGGTGCCAGCAACCAGAATCCTGTGGGAGCTATATGTATAATACATAAAACATATATATGATAGAGATATAAATGTTAAAATATACAAGTATTTTATCACAACTTCCCAGGGACTACATTTTTAATGGGAAAAAAACCTTTCTGAGATTTGGATACCTATACAATTTCTTGGAAAGAGTGCATTTCATGGAAATGATAAAATTCTGACTTTAATTCTCTAGACCAGCATATTGCCTGAAAAATCGTAGACTTTTAAAGAATAACAAAGGCCTGGAAGTGATTTGTAGAGTGAGGGACAGTATAGGGTGAGGAGGAAAAGGTTTTTCAAAAAAATGTAGGATTCTGAAAGGCATCTTTGATATATGAGTTTTCTCTTATTGTATAACAAATAACCCCAAAGCTTAGTGGCTTAAAGTAAAGGATAGTCACTATCCTATTGTTTCTTTTGATTAAGAATCTAGATGTGGCTTAGCTGACTCAGGGTCTTATGGGTGTTAGCCGGGTCTGTGGTCTTATTTCAAGGCTCTGCTGGAGGAAGACTTTCTTCTAAGCTCACTCAGTTGGCTGTTGGCAGATGAGACATCAGTGCTTTCCATAGGGCAACTCCTTCATCTTCTCTCTGAGCCACACGAGACAATGTGCCACTGTGGAAGCACAGCCTCATAATTCACAATGTCTCACGCTTGCTTCAGGGAAATGACTTTAGAAGTAACTCAGAGCTCTTATGTCAAAGAGACATTATGAATGCTTGTACAAAAAAATTCTTTAATATGTTTGTTGTCTTCTGCGTTACATAGGTATTAAAGTCTGAAAGGCTGGCTTCTCCAAACCTGGTTTTCCTTAATTATTCTCCTTAACTATTTCCTTGACTATTGTATGTGAAGGCAGCCACGTTCACAGATGGTTTCAGAAAGGCCCCGTGGCCCACTTGATTAAAAGTAAAATACTCACATTTCCATTACTCTGTTAAATCTGTTGTGTTAAAGCACAAGTTCTATATGGCTTCAGTCAAAATGCAAATAACAAACCCATATCAGAAATTCGTTCATTAATCACCAAAGCTGTTAATGTCAGGCTGGTTGGTTGCAGGAGATAGAGCAGAACCCAGAGAGGACAGGCCCAGCTGAAACATCACAGTGTAAGGGACGCATGGGTATCTGGGCACCTGAGGGCAGAGAGGGGAGGAGGCCAACAGTGGAGTCCAGGGCAAAAATCCTAAAGGTTAGAACTGGAGAGGCTTAAGAATTTAAGTTTTTTTTTTTTTTTTTTTTTGTAGGCGAGGAACCTCTGTGGAGAACTATGTTGATGTATATCATAGGCAGCAGCAGCTGGAACCCAGGGCTCTTGAAGATGAAATGAGACCAGCTCCCACTGAACTGGTAGCAGATTCAAGACTAGAGCTCAGGACCTTCCTGGATCCTTCTCAGAATCAACCTCTCTCTGCTCTCTGACCTTTGCCCTCTTGCCCTTTGCCCATACCTTTACCTGGCTGATCTTAATCTACCTTGTATTAAAATGACGTGTGTAGGAATCTCTCTTTCCCTAACTAAGTGGACATCTATCACTTGTGGTCTAGTGTTTAATCTCTCTTCTTTTGGTAAATTTACAACCACTCAATTTCGTAGTTGGGAATGGTTGGCTTCATCTCCAGAGTCAGGGGCTTGAGCTAACCATCTCTCCCCTCTCCAACTGTTTCAGAGAAGGGCACACAATCTAATCTGAGCCAGTGAGCTCTGAGCAGAAATTTTCTGGAATTCCTGGAAAGAAATGTTTTCTGTCCACCACTGGATTTGGTCATGTGAGGCTTGGAGCTGCAGCAGACATTTTGTATCAGGAGGGAAAGCAGCTAGAGGCTGAGGGTAACCCAGGAAGGAGGCAGAGCTAAATGATGCAAAGAAACCAAGTCTGGATGTTGTTACTTGAGCCTCTGCATCAAACTGCAACTGAAGCCAGTTAAATCCTTGCACAATCACCCAAGTAATCTTCCTCAGATCTTCCTCTCAAACAAAGAATGAATGGTCACCTAACATCTGCAAAACTAAAGGTGCTAAAGACCTCCCTCCAAGAATGATGGACTCTTTGAAAGGCAAATTTCATTCTTCAAATCAGATGGCAGAAACTTTTTTGTACTCTAAAAATGGTAGTTCTTTCGAGCTTAGGAAAACCTTAAGATAAAGAGTCCAGGAGGAATTATATAAGGAGAGTTTTCGCAGTGTATTTGATTACATTTTTCTCAAAGGTTCTTTCTAACAATTTTTGACAGGTTATTACAGTCCCCATATTACAAATGAGAACATGGAAACCCTGTGAAGTTTAGAGATATGGGCTACAGACAAAGACTCCAATTACTAATGGCCTGGGGCCTGTCTCCCAGTGTAGACAGTGATTTAGTTGCATTAGTCAGACTGACTCTACCTCGCACGGTTGTTATGAGCAAACAGATTCCAGAAGCTCTTATGCCTGGCTAAATCTGAGAATTTCACCTGGTGAAAGGTAAATTAAAAATGTTCTTCTAATGAGCTTTCTCAACACTTGTAGCCAGAAGGCTAGCCAGATGTTCCCTTCATAGATGGTTCCCATTAGCTTCTTGAATCATTTCTCTAAGCACTCAGGGCTCTTCTTAATGGATACTTTGAGGAATTAAACTCTGAATTCCTTTTATGAAAGGCCCTTTCTTTGTTCCCTATGTTTGAATATGGTTGAACCATATCCTCTTTGGTGGGACGCTTTTGCATCTTCAGCTAAGTGCTGCAGTGGTTGTGCCAGTAATGCTACGCGATGAGCTGCGTGAAGGGAGATGCCCTGTCTAGCTTCCTAATTTTTATGCCCTCACTCAGCTCAAATTATGACACCAAGCATGTATCCCAAAAGCATTTGTTGAAGAAATGTATTTCTGAAAATTGAGTAGGGAATGCCAAGCAAGACTAAAAATTGAGTGGAGTTGATCAGGTAAGATTTATATGATATCATCAGAGACACCAGATTTGAAAGGGAGTGTTGAGAATCAGAGATGCAATGGGTTGTAATGGAAAGAAAACAGACTAAAAAACAAAAGGCACACCTGGGTGACTCGGATGATTAAGCATCTATCTGCCTTTGGCTCATGTCATGATCCCAGGGTCCTGGGATCAAGTCCCAAATCAGGCTCCTTGCTCAGTAGGAAGTCTGCTTCTCCCTCTGCCTGCTGCTCTCCCTGCTTGTGTTCTTTCTTTCTCTCTGACAAATAAATAAATACAATATAAAAAAGAAAAAACTCAACCCCCCTATTTGTAAATGTCCATCTTGGTTTGTGATTCTCTACCTGAGGGATTTGGGAAACCATTGGACCATTCTGAATATCATTTTCTTTGTCTATAAAAGGGGCCAATGATAGAGTGGATTTGTAGAGTTGTTATATCATATATGGTGTCATGTGCAATAGCACTTTGCATATTTTTGGACCCTCAATATAGCTCTGGTGCAGAAATTAAGGCAAGGAAATGATAATTCTAAGGTAAGTTGAAAGAGAACTGTTGATTTAGAAACTAAGCAAATAGAGGGCTCTTCCTCAATCAATAGAGGGCGATCTGGTACATTCACCAGGTGATGTCAAGTTAAAGAGCATGCATCTCTGAAAACATTGTTTTGCTGGGCCAGCACACAGTATCCCCTCCACCGACAAACAAGAATGGTAGGAAACAATGGTGGTGGGGGAAAGGTTACACTATACTCAGATCTTCCTGACTGAAGAAGCTCTGCTGAGACAGTCCTCTTGACCTGAAGAAACCCCAAACAGACTGACTTTGAAGACCCCAGGACCATGCTGACTCTGAGCTCTTGAACTCAGGTAAATAAGCATGTGGAGCAAGTACAGAGCTTGGCTCTATAGCCCCCAGGACTGTTGGATGCTGGAATATGTGAAATAGATTGAGTTGAAATAGCTGCTTGGGCTTCTCTGAGCCAGGGAATGGCTTCCTTTCACCAGCCAGTCACTTAGGTCTGGAAATCAGGAGGCCATTGGCCATCTTAGTCTGTGAAACAGCTGGAACCATTCCTGGTGCTCATAAAGAGTTTCTGGGACTTTCTGTGTGTGTGTGTGGGAGGGGGGGAAGGAGTCCTGGCATTTCTGAAGTTCTAGTTGAATCTTTTTTTATTTTATTTTTTTAATTTTTATTTTTTCAGTGTTCCAAGGTTCATTGTTTATGCACCACACCCAGTGCTCCATGCAATACGTGCCCTCCTCAATACCCACCACCAGGCTCGCCCAACTCCCCACCCCGTTCTCCTCCAAAACCTTCAGTTTGTTGCTCAGAGTCCACAGTCTCTCATGTTTCATCGCCCCCTCAGATTTCCCCCAATTCACCCTTCCTTTCCTTCTCACAATGTCCTCCATGTTATTCCCTATGCTCCATACGTAAGTGAAACCATATGATAATTGACTCTCTCTGCTTGACTTATTTCACTTAGTTTAATCTCTTCCAGTCCCGTCCGTGTTGATACAAAAGTTGGGTATTCATCTTTTCTGATAGAGGCATAATATTCTTAAAATAGTAATTTTCAAGCTCTAAAGATTATATAGGGGCATCCATAAAAGGCTTCAGTGACTCAGGATGTGATGGATGTCTTGAGTTTTATATAATCTTGGGCTTCTGTGACACAAGGTAGGAATGGGCTGAGGCATAATTTAGTAGATATGATCTCAGGTTGTGGAGAGAGACATGCCTGGATCCAAATATAGGCTGCATCTTTCACTATTAGTGCAATTCTAGATGTCTCTGAAGCTCAGTTTTCTCATTTATTAATTAGGAATGTATGTAAGCTTTGGTTATTAAACACACACCATGGGCCAGGGTCTGTGGCAAGCTTTTTACTTACATATCAAATTTAATTGAATGTATCAACCTCATACAGTGGTACTGAGGATTAAATAAAATCATGCATGAAGAGTATGTATTCCAGGGATATTGTAGCTATTCAATAAATAAATGGTTACTATAATTATCATGAAGTTGTACTTAAACTTGAAATTGAGTTTTTTTATAATAGTCTTTCCCCTTCTTATAATCTCCCTTATGCTTAAGTCATATCCTTGAGAATTTGCTGGTGCTCAGTTAGTTCTCTATGGGTTTCTGGTCCTGATTTGTGCACCAGAGGACACTTCTTTTCAAAGGGGTTAAGAGGCATCCTGGCCAGGAGATAATGGAATTCCACCAACTGGGGAATGCCATGGCAGGTCCAAATTGCCACCCAGAGAACTTATCTATCAAGAAAATAGAGGGAATAAAGGATTGATCTGGTTTTGTTTTGGGTCTAGATGTTTAGGTCTAGTCTTAGTGTCCTGAACAGCTGAGTGGCCTTTACTATAAATGGTGTTATGGGTTGAACTGCACTGTTCAAAATTCATGTGTTGAAGTCCTAAGCCTCACTACCTCAGAACGAGACCTTATTTGGAGAGAAAGTCTTTACAGGGATATTTTAATTAAATTAAAATGTCATATACAATTATCATATGATGTCTCTGATATGAAGAATTTGAGAGGCAGGGTGGGGGGTCGTGGAGGGTTTGGGGGTGAAATGAAACAAGATGGGATCAGGAGGGAGACAAAACATAAGAGACTCTCAATCTCATGAAACAAACTGAGGGTTGCTGCGGGGTAGGGGGTAGGGATAGGGTGGCTGGGTTATGGACCTTGGGAAGGGTATGTGCTACGGTGAGTGCTGTGAAATGTGTAAGCCCGATGATTCACAGACCTTTACCTGTACTCTGGGGTACATAATACATACACATTATACATAATACAACATATAATTATATGTTAATTAAAAAAAAGAAAAAAAATCGATGACATAGATTGCGGCACCATCTACTTGAAGAGAAATAAAGAGCTGTAAAAAAATTAAGGATATGAAAATACGATCAAAGTAAATTAAGTAAGGGGGAGGAAAAAAATAAAATGATGTCATATAATTGGTGTCTTTAAAAAACAGGGGAAATTTGGAGAAAGACACATAGATACAGAGAAAACTATGTGAACATTAAGACATCCATCTACAAGCCAAAGAGAGAGACTTGGAACAGCTCCTTTATCTTACAGCCCTCAGAAGGAACCAATCTTGTCAACACCTTGATTTCAGACTTTTAGCCTCCAGAAATGTGAGACAATAAATTCCACTTTGGTAGTAATCTGTTACCAAGGAGTAAGTAGCCTTTTGGCTATTCTAAGACCATAGGTAGACTACCATACCTGTTGGAGGTATGGTCAGGGAGAGCTGATAGATAGCAATGACCAACCATTCTTGGAACTGAAGTAGACTCCATCTGCAATTGACTTCTACTCTTTGGGTCAGCCTGAGCTGTGACTCCAGAAAGTGTTTACAAAGTTTACTTCCCTTAGGTGAGGAAGAAAGCTGACTCATATTAAAGTTAGTAAATAATGATGATAATAAGTGTTTCTGAGGACTAGGAATTCAGCAAAATAGGTAGATTGTGTGAAATGGCCAGCCTGAGTCATCACATACTTTTTTAAAGAAAGGAAGACATTTAACATCCACAATAACTAGAACAGAGTAAACAACATGCCCTCTATTGGAAATCCTTAAGGTACTTGTGTTAATGACTGAACAGAATATTGATTATTCATATACAAACGTGGTATTCTGTTTAAAGCTGAAGATATTCTTCAAATGTCTTTTCTAAGAAGTAATTCAATAGTCTACCTACTTAAGTTACTTTTATAAATGCATATAGCCAGCTCTTTTTAAAAGATAGGTATTTTTCAAACCAATCTACAGGAAACGTGAGTTCCAAGCTCTTAAAGTATATTTCCTTTATTTAGTAGATAGATAGACAGTCATTACTAATTTTATAATAATTTTATTACCTTGTCAAATGTACATTGGATTTTAAGATAATCCCAACATTGGGAATATTAAAACATGAAAGAAATGTACATTTCAGAATTGAGACAATACACCAAATTCTGATAGATTACAGAGGGTCCTGTGGCCCAACACATTTGGGAAATACTCCATACTCTTTCTGTCTTCGAGATTCAAAATGCACACTTTTACATAGTATACTTCTGGAAAATCCACTGATAAACAAAGATGATATTAACTTAGAATTTTTAGTACTTGGCTTTGGAATCCTTTTCATGTTGAGTTTCTTGTGAGAGTAAGTTCTCTGGACTCCATTTTGGGAAATGCTGGGTTAGGGCAAATTTTGTCTGCATTGACATAGTGCTTGCCTGCATTGACACAGTCATCAGATTTTGTGATGCTGGAGTGAGAGAAGCTTTCTATTGTTTTGCCAGCCCATGCCACTGACTGGATAGGATGCTGCTAGGCCTGATGTTAGAAGTCTTTGGTATGGCAGCTTGCTACAGGCCATTGGCCAGCTGGAGGTGTCCTCTGTCTCTGGGGTCATTAATGGCTTCAGATCTCGGCAGAGGGCACATGAGCACTGTCAGGTGATGGGATAAGCTGAGAGCTGTATACGTATAGGATCTGGGGAAAGTTTTCTATTATTGACTACCCCTGGAGGTTCTGCTCTGCTCACCCTTCATGGGTGTTTGCTTAATAGTTTCTTTTGCACCCCAGTCCACCTCACATGGCTTTATGGAGTCTTGCCTGCTTTCCCAGTGCACAAAAAGTTCCCTTTTTTACCCTTAACTTTTCTTAACTTGGAAGTTGATGTTGCTTTTCTCAGATTAATATTGCATTGGCTGGTTTTCAAATACTCTTTGACTGATGTTGCTGTAGCATATTGATTGCTGATTTGTCCTATTTTTTGTAAAGATCAGTCATTAGCAAGAGAGGCTTGCTCATCAGGCAGAAGGGCTATGTTGCCTTTCCAGATAAATCCATCTCTGTGAAAATTTGATAACCTTTCATGTAATTTAGGGAGTTAGGAATCTTAACATGTTTCTGAGACTACTGGAGAAATTGCTTTGAGCAAAAAGCTTCTCCTTTTTAAAAAAGATTTTATTTACTTATTTGTCAGAAAGAGAAAGTGAGTACACAAGCAGGGGGAGTGGCAGACAGAGGGAGAAGCAGGCTCCTCGCTGAGTAAGGAGCCCTACTCAGACCCGATCCCAGGACTCTGGGATCATAACCTGATGAGACACTTAACCAACTGAGTCACCCAGGTGTCCCATGAGAAAATAGCTTCTTGTAAAAAACTTTTGCTTGGATATTTCCTTGTGCCTAATATTAGGAAATGAAATCCAGTTCATAAACACTTTTTTGCTATCATATTCGTGCTTCTATCACTTCCTTGTTTCTTGGCCTGTAGATGAAGGGTTCAACATGGGAATCACAATGCTGTAAAACATGGTGGTCACTTACATATTCTCCAGGGTTTGTTAGAATCAGGCTGTAAATACACATAACAGAGGTTCCTATGGACATCATGGCAGCTATTAGGTGGGATCACCAACAGGGAAGTCTTCCCCTCCCTGAGGACATCCTCAGGACAGCAGCCAGGATATATGTGTAGGAGAATATGATGACCAAACATGACAATCAATGCAATACTCAAGTTAAACTCCATTAAGGCAGTGAGTGCCATGCTGATATGTATATGGGAGCATGAAAGTCATTGGGAGCTCAGAACAAAGTGATTGGTGGCATTGGAGTTGCAAATTATCTATGTATCTATCCATTATCTATCTATCTATCTATCTATCTATCTATCTATCTATCTATCATCTATCTATCTGGAATTAAATTAAAAACCTGGTTCGACCATTTGGTTATGCAGCTTGAACAGGTTGTTCAATTGCTCTGAGTTACAAAATGTGAAAATAGGGATTATAGGATTTTCATAATCTGAAAATGGGGATTATTTTGTTCAAGGTGAATGAGATAATATATTTTCTATATATGGACAAATAGAAAGCCTATACTAATGTTAGCTAATAATATGTGATTCTCTCTTCAGGATTATAATAAACTTTCTTACATAAAAGAACATTCATGGGGCTCCTGGGTGGCTCAGTTGGTCAAGCGTCTGCCTTCAGCTCAGGTCATGATCTTGGAGTCCCAGGATTGAGTCTCACATTGGGCTCCCTGCTCAGTGGGGAGTCTGCTTCTCCTCTCACTCACTCACTCACTTTCTCTCTCTCCAATAAATAAATAATCTTAAAAAAGAGAACACTCATAGACATTTGTACATGGAATGATGCTGTTGCAAAATTAGATTCTTCCATGAAATGATTTTGCAAGAGACTTACTCCCAGTGTTTGATTTTCTCCAGCTTTCCCTTTACAGTTCTTAAAGCAAAGATCTCATTTTATCTACCAAATTCTCTGCATCTCTTTATGCTCACGTCTGCCAGAAAATGTGAAAACTCACAGGATCAAGAAAGCACATTCCTTACCTTTTATTGTTTTAAAAATTATTGGATTATGGTGCTAGTGTAGATTTAGGCTACCTCAATGAAGATTTCGAAGTTTGTGATAAAGTTTAGCAGAATAATTTGCCTCAAATATTCTTATGTTCACTTGTTAAATGCGTATTTCAACATTAATATCATCTTTATAGATTGGCATCTGACAAAATGGCTTTGTGTTAGAGTGGGTTAAAATTTCTTGAATAAAGATTATAAAATTTGTATTTAGATCATCCATAAAGTGCTTTAAACTTTTTCTGGGAACAAGGCAAGGAATAGATGAAATGAAGGAATGAAGTCTGCAATATGCTTTTATTTTTTTTTAAAGATTTTATTTATTTGACAGAGAGAGAGATCACAAGTAGGCAGAGAGGTACGAAGAGGGAGAGGGGGAAGCAGGCTTCCTGTTGAGCAGAGAACCTGATGCGGGGCTCGATCCTAGGACCCTGAGATCATGACCTGAGCCGAAGGCAGATGCTTTAACCCACTGAGCCACCTAGATGCCCCTGCAATACGCTTTTAAAATTGTTTTGATCCCTGTGTCACTTACTAGAAAAGAGAATAAAAAAAAAGTCATTGTATATTTCTACAGTTTTAGGCATAGATATTACATAATTTTATTGAAGATAAAAAAGAGTCTGCATAGAGGAAGAAAACTATCTCTGTGAAAGATAAAAAGGAATAATGAGAAATTTCTAAAGGAAAGTGGTTGAAATCACATTGGTAGAATTCTTTATAGTTCTAGGAGCGGTTGAGTCCAAAGCTGGGGCTATTTGGAGATATACATTATTTTTATGATAATTTAAATCCTTACGTGCTGTTTTAGGAATTGCTAAGTTTCTGAATGTGACTACTTACCTCATAAACTCTTACCTGTCTGGCTTTGCCCACTAGCTTTAGGGCAACAACTTCCGAAGTTGCCGGGAGATAAGAAAACAATATGTACATTTGGTTAATTATTACAGGTCTTATCTTTGTTAATATCAATAACCTTAGAACTGATTCTCTATCATGATGATAAAATCATAACATGACTTTGGTATATGAGGTAAAGCAAACGAAGTCATCTGTTACTATAGACATCTCTGATTCCCTCAAATTCCTTGATACGTAGGTACTCACAGTTAAATAACCTTTTAGCAACAAAATAAATGACAATTTAACTTCAGGTCAAACTTTATGCAAGATGCTTCTTTGAGGAGAGTTTGTAATATTAGTGAATATTTGGTTTCTTTCTATAAGCAGTTTTGAATCTGGTGGGGAGAGAGCAAGATGGTATACAGAGATAACTAAACTTGCTTTAGGTCTGGTGGAACAATGACAGAACTTGGTAAATCATCTTAATTTATCTTTAATAATTTCAAAATTAAGATACTTGGACAATAACTTATATAAAAGGTAAAAAGTGATTTAACATTTTAAGGGTACTTTTTGGGGGCATTGCAAAATCAGAATGACTCTCTGTGTGTGTCTGGTAAGGAAAGGGTGGATATGAAATTACTTGGTCTATTATAAAAGCATTTTTTTCTTTCAGTTCTTTAAGATATTGCTCCACTGTCTTTTGACTTGCATTGTTTCTTAGAAATCTGTTTTATGCTTACTTATGGTCTGCTATTCATCATGTGTCTTTTTTTCCTTGAATGCTTTTAAGATTTTCCCTTTATTCCTGATTTTGAGTCATTTGATTTTGATATGTCTTGGTGTCATTTTTACATGAAGTTTTTTTGTGGATCTAGAACTTATGGGTTTCCAGTTTTCATCAAATTTACAAAATTCTCAACATTATCTTTCAAAAAAATTAAAAAAAATTTATATTAATTTTTAATTTTTATGATGTAGAGAAGTGATAAATAATAAATAATATTTATTGTTGCAAATAAAGTGCTATGCATATTCAGTGGAAGAAGGAATTACCTCCAGGAGTAGAAAGTTGCTGAGGAAACAAGAACCAAGATGGGAAAACTTCAGGGAGAGACTGATTCTTGAAGTAACAGTACGATTTGGTCATACAAAGATGTGTTGTTTTACATGGTATATACACTGATTAACTGCATATGGCTTCCTGGCTTTGAAGAAATAAGCTTCCATATTTATGAGAGAGGTTATGGAGAAGGCCACATGGAAAAGAACAGTGGATAGACTCTAAGAGCTGGGAGTAATCTCTGGGTGATGGCCGGCAGGAAGGCAAGAATCTGTCTTACAACTGCAAAGAGATAAATTGTGCCAATAATATGAGGGAGCTTGGAAGTGGATGCATCCCCACTTGAGCCTGCAGATGAGTTCCCAGTCCTGGTTGACACCTTGATTGTAGCATCTCAGAGGATGCAGTTAAGCAGTGTCCACATTCTTGACCCATAAAACTATAATATAATCATCGTGTTTTTAAGCCCTTAAATTTGTATAAATTTGTTATCCAGCAATAGATACAGATTTTATAATTTTATAATTACAACAATATGTATTATTTCTCGATTGAGGAATATTCACTTTCTTGCTCTTGCCTTTACCAACAATGCTTCAATAAATAACTATATGGCTTCATAAATTGGAACTTTTATAACCATAGATCAATTTGCAAGTCTGACATTTTGAATTGAAGAGTTTTTCTTTGTTTGTTTTAAAAATGTATTGCCAGATTCCTTCTAGGGTGAAGTAAGACTTCAATTTCCCACTAACAATGGGTGAGACCATCATTTTCCTTACATCACAGAAATTAATAGGTGGTATCATTCTTTTTCAGTTTTTGCCAGCTATGTTGGTATAAACTGGTTATCTTATTGTTACTTTAATTTGCAGCTCAGTATTAGAAACATTGAGCAACTTTTCCTAGATTGTTTGTCTCTTTGGTATTGATTTCTTAAAAATTGGCACTGTTAGTCTGGTTGTTTACAAGAGAATTAGAAATCGATAATCAAACTAGAAGCACTTCTTTCTTTCTTTCTTTTTTTTGATTTAATTTTATTTTTTCAGTGTTCCAAGAAGCACTTCTTTCTAATCCCTTTTAGGGCTTCCTTTACATCTTGGTTTCTCAGGCTATAGATGAGGGGATTTAACATAGGGATGATAATTCCATAAAACACGGAAGCCATTTTTTCTTGCTCTTGAGACTCTTCGGTCCCATGGTGCAGATACATGTAAGAGAGAGTCCCGTAGAAGATGACAACAGCTGTCAGGTGGGAGGCACATGTGGAGAAGGCTTTTTTCCTCCCTGCAGCAGATGATATCTTCAGAATGGCAGCCAGGATATACATGTAGGAAAAGATGACAACCAGCACAGTGAACGTCAAGTTAAACCCCACAAAGATAGTTAGTAGCA
>JAPYYJ010001490.1:0-14094 GCA_028533885.1 Nasua narica | reverse complement strand
TTTTTTGAAATAATACACAAAGAATATTTATTGTATAGTCCAGCATGACACAGTGTTCAATAAATGGGAACCAAATAACAATTATAGCTGATTCCTACAGAGCGTATACTAACCACTTCATACATTAACTCACTTGCACTTCACAAGTCATAACGTTGTTATCATAGATGATGCCACCGATGATGTACAGAGAGGTTAAGTACTTTGCCCAAAGTCACAAAACCAGCAGGAAACAGAGCCGGAACTTGAACCTAGACAGTCTAGCTTCAGAATCTGTATTTGGTAGCCATGACTTTCTTAAGTTGTGGTACCCCCAAAATGGAATGGTTTTCAAGTGTTTCTGATTCAGCTGAATAGCAGATTAGGACCTTCATCTTCTCCCACTACGGATCAAGATTATGTTATTGTTCCTCTTATGGGCTTTTCTCCATTTAGACACTCTTTCCCCTATGGTGTTCTCACTGTGACTTGTGCAGCCTTGATTCCCCAGCTCTTTGTTTGAATAGCTGCTCTGTGACTCTAAGGGTAAAGCCTTATCTTTTAAAACACCTTCTCCTTACATTTGGTCTAGAATTCTAAGCTGCTGGCATCTTCTGGGGTCCTGACCTTCTCACTCAACACATTCTCTCTGCTCCCAACTTCCAGTCCTTCACACATTCGATGAGAGTGCCTTCACTGACTTCACCTTGGTCACTGATGAAAAAATATCAGCTCAGACATCGTGCCATTAGGGTCCCCTCTCTACGTTCTTTGAATAACAATGATCGGTTAGTTAGCTTTAGAAACTACCATCCAGCTAATACTTGTAGAAACACTGGTAGTGAACACTGAATCAAACTAAACATAGATTTCAGTTTGTTTTACATTTGCTACAAAAGTGAATGAAAATAGTCTTGGATGAAAATATTACTGTGTAAAAATAAAATAATTTATTTAATAAGCTTAAATAATATTAATATGGCTTCGAAAATACACATTATAGTTTTAAAATCTGACAAAATGAAGAAGTAAAGATGTGTTGCATTTACCCCTCTTATGGAGAGTGGGGAAAGAATCAAAAGGAGAATATGATGCAAAATAATTTTTACCCTAAAATTTTTTGATGTATAGAATGAGAAATGTTATTGTAATAAAAATAATTAAAAATGGAGTATATGCCTTCCTAGTCAAGAGAGTAAATCAGAAGAGGAATAACAAAATTCTAAATAGAAAATACACATAGTAAAAGCAATAAATCATACAAGACATATCAAACAAAAAGAAGACATATAAATTATAACAATAAAAGTAAATGCCATTATTTCCATAGTAGCCGAAGGAAAAAGTAAGTGTAACTGAGAAGAAAGTGTTAAAATGAGATTAAATTTAAAGAAGAAAAGGTATGAAAATGATTTGTTAGGAAAATTAAACATTTAAATATGATGAATTGCAACACTGTTTTCAGACAAATTTGAATTTTAGGCAGAAATAAATAAACCGTTCAAAGACCATAAAGTTATATTGACAAATGGCACATTTGACAACTAATGCACTCTCATTGACTATTTGCACATACACTGAAAATGGCTGGAAGGAAATAAGCCAAATTAAACAGCAATTATCTCAAGGAGATATGATCATAGACAATTTGCACTTTCATGATACGTACTGTTCTGGATTCATGCCCATAAATATTTGGAAAGGAAAGGAGCAAGTGAAAGAAAAAACCTTCTACAAAATAAAGTAAATGTAACTGGTTTTTAACCTTTTTTCTTTGTTCTTAACATATCATGTATCCATGTCTCTGCCTTTGCCTAACTACCCCCTTTTAAAATTGCTTCTCTGTTTTCTAAGACATTTTTTCTTTCTAGTTTTCCTCTTCCATCTGTGGTTGTGTCTTCTTTGGATTTTCTTCCCCTCTATAGGGATTGTTCTAAAGTTTTCTCTCCTTGCTGTAACCTTCTCCTTGTAATCCCGTGGATTTAACTACTGCTTTTCCATAGGAAGTTTTTATTACCTCTATACCATGTTTTTACCTTTGCAACTACTTGGTGGACACCTCTGCCTGAACATCTTGATGACACCAAAAACTCAGTACACTATGTCTAAAACTGAAGTTATTTAGTGTCATTCGTCAGTAATCAAAGGAGTATCTACCTTTAGCCTTCAAAAGGCTAAGCATTTAATGGATCCTTCTAAAATTTGGCCCTATTTCTTATTCTCTATTTTGGCAAAAGCACTGTCTAGGCTCAACATCTCTGATTTGCTTTAGTTAGTTACTAGGTAGGTAGTTGGTTAGCTTACTCTTGTAAACTAACTCTTGCTTTTCAAATCCAAATAGTGGTCTCACGTTTTCATTTTTCTACTTGGTCTTCATCTCTACTCTCCATTCATGTTTCACAAGCCTCACTTGTACTTTTGAAATAGCCTCTTAAATTATTACAAATGTCTACACTTTTGATTCATCTTACAATCTATTGCCCATTCAATCTTGCTAAAGTATACAACTCTTGGATTCACCCTCACCCTTTCAGACTTAGTACAGGTGCAGGTATATTGTGGAAATGACTTACTATCAGTTAAACATTTCCTAATTCCTTCCAGCAAGAAGTTTTCTTTCCCTTCTAGGAACTCCTATAGCCCTATCTTCCTTATAGCATTTATTATATATACCTATTTATGAACAGCATTTATTGCACATTTGGTATTTTTAAAGCTCAACAGTGTGATACATTTCTAGTATGGGATCTTTTTAAAAATACAATAAGAATTATAATTGTTAAGAGAAAATTTGTTTACAAGCAAGTGCTAATTTAGCTAACCTGCTATGCTATTTAGCCAGAGTCAACAAAAATAAGGGAACTTGTCTTATTTTTGTTGACTCTAGCTAAATAGCATAGCGGGTTCTAGCAAAGTACACTACCAAAGACCCTTATTCAGTTTAGATTTTTTTTTTTAACATCTCACTTCTAAAGTAAAGCTGGCTACAGAATCTTGGCTTTAAGAAATAGGCTAGTACAATCTTTATAACTGTAGAAGAATAACAATTGTCCCTCTTGCCACAAAGTATACTTGGAAGAAATTAAGCATACTTAAAAGAAATATAAGATGGTATTAAAAATGATTTTTATAGCAATGACATCAGATGATACATTAATAATTGGATATTAGGAGGAACAAAATGTATTTTGTATCACAGACAACTAATACAGTTTTTGACTAGTTGGTTGATTAAACTCTTCTAAATTTTTAGTTTCACCTCAGTGCCCTTCTCAATTCTGAACAGTACAATACAGTACACTGCTATTTGAAGAACCCATCCAGATTGCTTAAATTTCCTTGGGATTGATTTTGCAGCCTCTAAATACAGGTAGTAGTTGGTTCTGTGTGCACACACAAAAAAACTTGAATTGATTTAAAATGAACTAGGTCAGTGTAGATCAATTTAGGCCACAGCAACCCATGAGAAGATGCAAATTAGGATTCTCCTACTGAGACTGAAAATAGATTCCATCAAGTCTTCTCTGAGCAAATTCTGAAAATGTATCTTAAAAGGGACAGCTATAAAAATTATAAGATTACTGTAGCAATTCGAGTAAGAGAACATGGAAGAAAGGGCAGGACATAAAAAGATATTTTGATAAAATAATTTCTCAGTATATAGCCTAATTTTCTGTTTAATGGGCTTAGAAGGACAATGCCAGTGAAAGAATAAAGTAAAAGAGCAATTTACTAATGACTTTATACCAACTGTACTTGTCAATCATAATTTCTCCTATAAAAGTGATAAAGGGTAGTGTTCAGTTACAAATACAATGGAAAACACTGTGCCCCAATGAATGCATATACTCTCTTCAATGTGCGAGGTGCTTAACAGCTTTTTTTGTAAAGCATGACATGTGGAAAACCAAAAAGTAATAGCTAATTCATACAGCTATTGCACCAAAAACTGGAGCTGACTTTGAGGGTCACATTGCTATCATATACTGACTATTTCACTCATGTCATGAGATCAGAATATACAAAATGGAAATGACTTTACATTTTCTTTTGGTGCAGTTACCTGCTAACAATGAGCTGCTCCCTGTAATTTATTATCAGAGTGAACTGGAATTCCCATTCTGAAAATCCCAGGCATAAGATACTTGACTTTAAATCTCTACCGTTTACCTTTAGAACTTTTAGATAATAAGGTGCTCATTAAGAGCAAATTCATTGGCGGACATGTTTTTAGTTTGGATGAAAACTAGAGATGACGCTGTATAAGGATCTTAGCTCTGGCTCTGCCACTAACTATTTGGGTTATAACACAGCCTCCAGCCTCTCAGCACTTTAATTTCCTCATCTCAGACTCTCATTTGAGCCTCTATTACCTTGTCTGAACTCTCTGAGCCTTGGTTTCCTCATCTGAGTTATCCATCATAGTCAACCTGTTTAGTCCTTTCACAGTTTTATTTTATAAAAACCAAGACTCATTTTTAATTCCATAAAGCATTAAAGGCCAATATTTAAAAAAACAAACACCTTAAGCAGTGTGACATAGACTTCAGAACAAAAAGGGCAAGGAAATCTGAAAACCTCTAGCTTACGTTACATATAACGGAAAAAGGAAATCAAAAGGCACACTTAAAAAAACAAAACTATTTACAGCTGATAAAATTATCTGCTAAAATCCTATGAAATCTATAAAAGTCACCAGAATGAGTTTAGCAAGATTACATATAATATACAAAATCAACTGTAATTCTATATAGTCGTTAATAATTAGAAATCACAAGAAAAATGTTTTACAATAGCAGCAAAAACAAACCATGCAATGATTAGATACAACATGCAGAAAGTTAAAAAAACTGAAAGAGGAGAGAGAGAGTGTTCATGAATTGATGAAATCAGTATTATGAAGATGTCACTATTCTTGAAACTGATGCAGAGCTGCTCTGTAATCACAATATCTCAACATTTTTATAGCCATAGTTCATAAAATTGATTATTAAATTTACATGGAAAAAAACCCCTAGAATTTAAAAAGCAATGTTGAAAAATAAGAATATTACCTGGTATCTATACTTGTTATAAAAGTGCATCAAGATAGACAAATAACATAACAAAGTCTAGAAATATACCTACACAAATGCAATGACAATGGATAAAGGACAGTCTTTTAAATGGTGCTGGGATGACTGGAATTCCATATAGAAAATTAACAAATACCTAGTATGATATAGGAAATTAACTCAAAATGAATCCAAAACAAATTTCACATTTAAATTATATAATTTCTGCAAGAAAAATAGAAGAAAATATTTTGTGGGTTATGCAAAATTTCTTAATTACTACACCAAAAGTAGTAATTGTATCAAAAGTAATCCATAAGCTGGATTCTTGGAAAAAGATGGAAGAATAGGAGGACCCTAATTTCATCTCATTCCATGAATACAATTAGATGAAAGCCACATCAGTGTAAATAACCAAGAAAATGACCCAAAGACTGGCAGAACGGATTCCTCACAGTTAAATGTAGACAAGAGGACACATCAAAGATAGTAGCAAGGGCAGAGACCAGGTCAGAAGCTAAATGGACCTATGGGGCTATCCAAAGAAGGGATGGACACAGGGAAGAGAAACAGACTCATACCAGGGAGCCTGCACGGGGAAACTAATCCTCATAACATTCAGCAGTAAAAACCAGAGGTGCCAAATTTCAAGAGCTCTTACAATCAGCAGGGCTTAAAATCTAAAATTATAAAAATCAAAGTCTTGTAGGAGAGTCTTATAGGTCCAAGGTGCATGCAACACACATCATAGACATCTCTGAAGTGTCAGGTCCTGGTGAACAGGGGAAATTGCATTGCAGGACACTAGAGAAACTAGAAATCAAACACAAGAAAAAAGTCTGGCAAGAACACAAATACATGAAGCTTAAATAATATGCTACTAACACAATGAATGAGCAACCAGGAAAGCAAAGCAGTTGTCCAAAAATACATGGAGACAAGTGAAAATGAAAACACCATAGATCCAAAAATCCTTGGGTGAAGCAATAACTTATCTAAGACTGGGACGACTGGGTGGCTCAGTTGGTTGGGCAGCTGCCTTTGGCTCAGGTCATGATCCCAGCGTCTTGGGATTGAGTCCTGCATCGGGCTCCTTGCTCCGCAGGGAGCCTGCTCCTCTCTCTGCCTACTTGTGTTCTCTCTCTGTTAAATGAATAAATAAAATTAAAAAAAAAAAAACTAAGAGTAAAGTTTATAGCATTACAGGCCTACCTCAAGAAGCAAGAAAAATCTGAAATAAGCAACCCAACCTGACACCTACAGAAGCAAGAAGAAGAACAAACAAAATTCAAAACCAGTAGAAGAAAGGAATTAATAAAGAGTAAAGCAGAGGGGTGGAGCATCCAACTCTAATTCTCAGCCTCAGCTTTTAATCTCTCAGTGTGATGAGCTGATGCTTTGCATTGAGCCCAGTATGGATCTTATTTAAAAAACCAAACCAAAACAAACCCCAAAAGGTAAAGCAGAAATAAACAAAATGAAACTAAGAAAACAACCAATCAATGGAGCCAGGAGCTGGTCCTTTGAAAAAAATCAACAAAATAAATAAACCTTTAGCCAGACTCATAAGTCACAAAGAGACGATTCAAAAAAAATCAGAAATGAAAGAGGAGAAATAAAAATGGACACCACAGAAATATAAAGGATATATATATATATATATATATATATATATATATATATTAATATAAAAAGAGACAATCATGAAAAACTATTATCCAACAAATTGGACACTCTAGAAGGAATGGATAAATTCCTAGCAACATATAACCTCTAAAAGTTGACTTAGGAAGACATAGAAATTTTAAAGAGATGATTACCAGCAATGAACTTGAATCAGGAAACAAAAAACTTCCAACAAACTAAAGTCCATGTCCAGACAGCTTCACAGGTAAATTCTACCAAACATTTATAGATGAGTTAATACACACTCTGCTTAAATTATTTAAAAAAATTAGATGAAAGAAAGCTTCCAAATTCATTCTATGAGGCCACCATTATCCTCATCCCAAAACCAGAGGGGTGACGGGTGGGAGGATGGATGAAACAGGTCAAGGAGATTAAGAATAGACTTATCACAATAGGTACTGAGTAATATATGAATTATATTACAATCAATGAATTGAACAATTCATTGAACAATCAATGAATCACTATGTTGTATACCTGAAACTAATATAACACTGTTAAGTATACTGCAATTAAAATTTTAAAATGCAATTGGAAGATATTTTAGAATAAAATAAAAACAATATATCAGAAAAAAGTATATGTGAAAAATTTAAGTACTTGAAAATCTAAAAATCTTGGGAATAAAATGAGTGCTTTTATCATTTTATATTACAGTGGCAAAAACCGAAGGCTGATTTTATTTAAGTTTATTTCTCTCTCAATATTTGTATAATTTTGCTTTTATCCTTGTAGTTACTTTTTTCCTTGGGTCTCTTGTCATTGTTTTTTGAACGGGTATAGAAATTCATTTAAATACATACAGTTAGGTTTGTTTCAGCTTTGTAAGTTTTCTATGGTCATATCTTTGTTTTTTTTGAATACTGCTTCTATTTCAAATATTCTGGGATTTTAAAAATTGATAATTCTTGGGTTGTGCAATACTTTATTCCGCTTTAGTTCTCTCTTTACTTGAACTTTATATTTTTCTCTATCTCTGGAAATCATGAACTCATAATCTTTAACATGGGTTCATTTTTCATAGTGTCTTCACTGTTTTCTTAAAACCCTTTCCTATGTCTTGGTCTTTTACCATGGCATTTCATCTTTTCATACCATCCTTTCTCACATTTTTTTCCTCTCTGACTTTTCTTAGGACTGTGAGTTCCTATTTTGTAGATACATTTTATATTCTATTGAGTGTCAAGTAGTTTTCTATACCTACTTTTAGATTCCTGCTCCAAGTAATTTTTTAAAAGTTTATTTTCTTCGGGATCTATGCGATGATGTACATTCTTCTGGCTTTCAGTAAGTTAGAGATTACTTTGGAAGTTTTCTTCTACTTGCCTTTTTTTGAGGAGAGGTGTATATAGGACTGGTGTTTGCCAACATACAGTATTTACACATTGTGATGTGTCTCTTTCTATACATTTGCATGCTAGTGGATACCCAATGTTAAATCTATAGCTGGACAGAAAGTGGGAACAGTTTATTTTTTTTAACATATAATGTATTATTTGCCCCAAGAGTACATGTCTGTGAATCATCAGGCTTACACATTTCACACCACTTACCATAGCACATATGCTGTGAACAGTTTCTGATAGGTTTTTATCTAATGTGGCTATGCTGGAATGCGAGATTTTTTTTTTTCCCCTACCAATTCTATCTGTATTTCAGATTGCTGAACGGTGTTATTATCTTCAGTCTGTCTGAAAAACAGGGCCCTTCCTATCTCGGCAAGATTCTTTTAACCCTCAGTAGAACTTCATTTAGAAGACTAGTAACCTGCATGGAGCACTGGGTGTGGTGCATGAACAATCAATCTTGTAACACTGAAAAATTAAAATAAACATATTTGGTGAGAAAAAAAATGAAAAAAAAAAAAAGACTAGTAACCTTTCTAGGATAAGGATAAAATTAATCTCTGTCCATCAAACTTCTAATATTTAGGGTACCTGGGTGGCTCAGTTGGTTAAGCATCTGACTCTTGATTTCAGCTCAGGTGATGATTTCAGGGTTGTCAGATTAAGCCCTGTGTCAGGCTCTGCACTGGGTGTGGAGTCTGCCTTTCTCCCTTTTCCTCTGCCCCTCCCTGCTTCTCTTATGAACTATAAATAGAAGAAAAAATTTAAATTTTATTTAATTTTGAATTAATTTTTATGGCCTGCAGAAGTGAACTGTATATATATGGGAGCTGATATGGGGAGGGGAAAGTAAGCCTTTAGGTGCTGCAAAAATCAGTACCTGTATTATTGGTTGGTAAAGACCTTGTGAGCAACAACTACCTGCTTTCATGTGAACATTTCTCCCTATTTCTGTCTGAAGACTATTGGTGGGTTCTCAGTTCCACTTAGAGGAATTATAGGAACTGCTTTTCTATTACTGAAGATTCCCACGTAGTAAACATAGATTCTGGCTTATACTCTATTTTATAGCATGCTCCATTGATCAGTGTCCAATCAAGGATATATTATAAAGGACAAAAGTAAGAGTATTATAGCTGCAAATCTAGCATAATGTATTTTTAAAGTATGGATAATTTCTAGAATTTTTCCTTAGCTATTATTAATAACAAATGATTTTTAGTATATCATAATTAGGGAAACATGCTAGTATGTCAAGAAATTATAGTTAAGAACTTGTGGAAAACTCTGGTGGAATATTAATATGTAGGCATTCCTAGTTGTTTAGCTTCCAGCCTGAAGGTCCTATATCATTATGTTCTCTAACCAGCAACACTTGAATCCTTCAGAAGTAGGAAAGGGAGGAAAAAACATGGTCTCTTATATTTCCCCATTTGCCTACCCCAAATCTGTAGAGTTGCTATGGCAATTAATTGCTGCTCTGGTGAGACAACTCTTCCAATCTTTCATACTCTACCATTCCATTTCAATAACCCCTGAAGTGACCTCACATCTTTAAGTATTTCTTGTTCAATCTGCACAACTGTCAGAGTAATCATTTCAAAATACAATTCTGATCATACTGTTTTACTGCTTAAAAGTCTTCAAAGACTACAAGGATGTTGTGCTGAATGAAGGCAAAAGCTTCATACAGAACAGTAAGATTCAGAGTCCCTAGATTCCTTCTCTATCCCTTCCATTTTCCTCCCTTCCCTCCTCTTACTGGGGACCAAAATGCTATGCCTGACATAACCCACTTCTGATGTCTCTGTCTGATACAAAAAAGGCCAATAAATGCTGATATTTCTGGGTTCTTCAAGAAAATGGCTTCACTCCTATGCTAGCCCCTAAAATGGCTTCCCTTGATCTCTAGTTCTTGATATTCATGCCGTGCTGTAATCCCCTCTCTTGAGTAATGGGCTGGATTTAGGGATTCACATCCAATGACTAGAATATGGCAGAAGGGAGAAGATGCCATTTCTAAGATTTGGATACAAAAACAGAGGCTTCTGTGTTGGGAACTCTCACTTACACACTGGTTTCTCTCCCTCTCTGGTTTCATCTAGTTTCCTTTTCCCCTCCTTTCCCCTATGATCCTGTCTTGTTTCTCAAATTCGTCATATCAGTGAGATCACATGATAATTGTATTTCCCTAATTGACTTATTTTGCTTAGCCTAACACCCTCTACTTCCATCCATGTCATTGCAAATGGCAAGATTTGGGGGGGGGGGGGTTGATAGCTGCATAGTATTCCATTGTATGTATATACACCACTTCTTCTTTAGCCATTCATCTGTTGATGGGCATCTAGGTTCTATCCATAGTTAGGCTATTGTGGACATTGCTGCTATAAGCATATGGATGCACATGCCTCTTTGGATCAATACATTTGTACCTTTAGGGTAAATGCCTAGTAGTGCAATTGCTGGGTCATAGGGTAGCTCTATTTTCAACTTTTTGAGAAACCTCCATACGGTTTTCCAGAGTGGCTGTACCCGCTTGCATTCCCACCAACACTGTAGGGAGGGTACCCTTTCTCTGCATCCTCGCTAATACTTCTCATTTCCTGACTGGTTAATTTTAGCCATTCTGACTGGTGTGAGGTAGTATCTCACTCTGGGTTTGATTTGTATTTCCCTGATGCTGAGTGATTTTGAACAATTTTTAATAGGTTTGTTGGCCATTTGGATGTCTTCTTTGCAGAAATGTCTGCTCATTTCTTGACTGGATTTTTTCTTTGGGTGTTTAGTTAGATAAGTCCTTTAAAGATTTTGGATACTAGCCCATTATCTGATATATCATTTTCAAATATCTTCTTCCATTCTGTCGGTTGTCTTGGTTTTGTTAACTGTTTCCTTTGCTATGCAAAAGCTTTTGATCTTGATGAAGTCCCAATAGTTCATTTTTGCCCTTGCTTCCCTTGCCTTTGGCAATGTTTCTAGGAAGAAGTTGCTCTGGCTGCTGTCGAAGAGGTTATGGTCTGTGTTCACCTCAAGGATTTTGATGGATTCCTGTCTCACATTGAGGTCTTTCATCCATTGTGAGTCTGTTTTTGTGTGTGGTGCAAAGAAATGGTCTAGTTTCATTCTTCTGCATGTGGCTGTCCAATTTGCCCAACACCATTGAAGAGACTGTCCTTTTTTCCTTTCCTTTTTTTAAGATTTTATCTATCTATCTATCTATCTATCTATCTATCTATCTATCTATCAGAGAGCAAGAGAGAGAGAAGGGAACACAAGCAGCGGGAGTGGGAGAGGGAGAAGCAGGCTTCCCGCCAAGCGGGGAGCCCGATGTGAGGCTTGATCCCAGGACCCTGGGACCATGACACAAGCCGAAGACAGATGCTTAACAACTGAGCCACCCAGGCACCCTGAGACTCTTTTTTTTCCATTGGACATTCTTTACCACTTTGTCAAAGATTAGTTGACCACAAAGTTGAGGGTCCATTTCTGGGCTCTTTATTCTGTTCCACTGATCTATGTGTCTTGTTTTTGTGCCAGTACCATACTCTCTTGATGATTACAGCTTTGTAGTAGAGCTTGAAGTCTGGAATTGTGATGCCACCAGCTTTGGTTTTCTTTTTCAACACTCCTTTGGCTATTCGGGGTCTTTTCTGGTTCCATATAAATTTTAGGATTATTTGTTCCATTTCTTTGAAAAAAGTTAATGGTATTTTGATAGGGATCGCATTAAATGTGTAGATTGCTTGAGTTAGCATAGATATTTTCACAATATTTGTTCTTCCAATCCATGAGCACTCTATAGTTTTCTGAGTACAGATTCTTTGCCTCTTTGGTTAGATTAATTCCTAGGTATCTTAAGGTTTTGAGTGCAGTTGTAAATGGGATCGACTCCTTAATTTCTTTCTTCTGTCTTGTTGTTGGTACAAAGAAATGCTACTGATTTCTGTGCACTGATTTTATATCCTGACACTTTACTCAATTCCTGTATAAGTTCTAGCAGTTATGGGGGTAGAGTCTTTTGGATTTTCACATAAAGTATCATATCATATCCTCAAAGAGTAAGAGGTCGACTTCGTCTCTGCTGATTTAGATGTCTTTTATTTCTTTTAGTTGTCTGGTTGCTGAGGCTAGGACTTCTAGTACTATGTTGAATAGCAGTGGTGATAGTGCACATCCCTGCTGTGTTCCTAACCTTGGGGGAAAAGCACTCAGTTTTTCCCCGTTGAAACTGATATTCACTGTGGGTTTCTCATAGATGGTTTTCATGATGTTGAGGTATGTACCCTCTATCCCTACACTGTGAAGAGTTTTGATCAAGAAAGGATGCTGTACTTTTGTCAAATGCTTTTTCAGCATCTATTGAGAGTAGCATATGGTTCTTGTTCTTTCTTTTATTAATGTATCCCATTGATTGATTTGTGGATGTTGAACCAACCTTGCAGCCCAGGAATAAATCTCACTTGGTCATGGTGAATAATCTTTTTAATGTACTGTTGGATCCTATTGGCTGGTATTTTGGTGAGAATTTTTGCATCCATGTTCATCAAGGATATTGGTCAGTAATTTTCCTTTTTGATGGGGTCGTTGGTTTTGGGATCAAGATAATTCTGGCCTCATAAAATGAGTTTCCATTTTGTTGGAAGAGGTTCAGGAGAATAGGTATTAATTCTTCTCTAAATGTTTGGAAGAATTGCCCTGGGAAGCTCTCTGGCCCAGGGCTCCTGTTGAGAGATTTTTGATGACTGCTTCAATCTCTTTACCAGTTGTGGGTCTGTTCAGGTTTTGTATTTCTTCCTGGTTCTGCTAGTTTAAATGTCTCTAGGAATGGATCCATTTCTTCCTGATTGTCAAATTTGCTGGTGTATAGCTGCTCATAATACATTCTTATAATTTTTTTATTTCTTTGGTGTTGGTTCTGATCTCTCCTCTTTCATTCACGAATTTATTAACTTGGGTCCTTTCTCTTTTCTTTTTGATAAATCTGGCCAGGGGTTTATTAATTTTTTCAAAGACCCAGCTCCTAGTTTCATTGATCTGTTCTACTGTTCTTTTGGTTTCTATTTCACTGATTTCTGCTCTGATCTTTATTTCTCCTCAGCTGCTGGTTTAGGCTTTCTTTGCTCTTCTTTCTCCAGCTGCTTTAGGTATAGGGTTAAGTTGTGTACTTGAGAAGTTTCTTGTTTCTTGAGAAAGGCTTGTATTGCTATATACTTTCCTTTCAGGACCGCCTTTGCTGCATCACAAAGATTTTGAATAGTTGTGTTTCATTTTCATTTGTTGCCATGAATGTTTTTAATTCTTTTTTAATTTCCTGGTTGATCCATTCATTCTTTACAACTTTCCTCTTGTGTTTGAGCTCTAGTTTCAAAGCATTGTGGTCTGAAAATATGTAGGGAATGATCTCAATCTTTCGGTACCAACTGAGACCTAATATGGGACCCAGGATGTGATCAATTCTGGAGAATGTTCCATGTGCACTAGAGAACAATGTGTATTCTGTTGCTTTGGGATGGAATGTTCTGAATAGATCTGTGATGTCCATCTGGTCCAGTGTGTCATTTAAAGCCTTTATTTCCTTGTTGATCTTTTGCTTAGATGACCTGTCCATTTCAGTGAAGGCGTGCTAAAGTCCCCTACTATTATTTTATTATTGTCGATGTGTTTCTTTGTTATTGTTTTATATAATTGGCTGCTCCCATGTTAGGGGAATAGATATTTAAAAGTGTTAGATCGTCTTGTTGGACAGACCCTTTAATAAATATGATACAGATACATAAGATCTCTTATGAGGAAGGACACCATCTTCTTCCTCATATAAGCCTTTGGTTTAAAATCTAATTTGTCTGATATAAGGATTGCCATCCCAGGTTTCTTTTGATAGCCATTAGCATGGTAAATTGTTTTCCACCCCCTCACTTTAAATCTAGAGGTGTCTTTAGGTCCAAAATGAGTTTCTTGCAGACAGCATATTGATGGGTCTTGTTTTTTTAATCCATTCTGATACCCTGTGTCTTTTGATTGGG
>JAPYYJ010000149.1:0-19579 GCA_028533885.1 Nasua narica | reverse complement strand
GGCCTCGTTAGAAGTGGGTTAAGTGCGTCAGAGCCTCAACTTGAGCAAAGGTCTTAGGTAAAGAAGAAAAAAGGATTTCGAGTAATTGAGACCTAGAGGAGGAGATACCAATCCCTTTCCTATGGTAGGAGCCATGCAACCCTGCCATGTCCTCGCCTTGACCGTGTCCAATGGCGAGCTTTCTGCGGCTCTTGGTAACCCACGGTTACTGGGTGGCCCCTGGGGCTGAGTTTTGGGTGGGGCCCAGGCCCAGTGTCAGGTCGGAGGTTGGAATCCAGTGGTGCCATCAAAGTTGGATGTGCCCTCTGGGGGCGCATGTAGGATTCTCCTGCTCTGAGGGTTTGGCTCAGCTCCACAGGGCACACAGTTTCCTCAGGGCTCCTGATGCCCGCCGAGCTCCTTGAAGCTACCAGCGTGCCTCTCTCCAGGAGAATTCCCAAAGACTGTCCCTCTCACTCCTCCGCCAAAGAAACTCCCGTCCTGATGTGGATGTGACTTTGCACCCCGTGTCCCCGCTGCTTTCTCTGAAAAGCCGACGTCCTGGGACAAGCTGCATGACTGACTCAGACGCTCATGTTCCAAACATCGGGTCTTGTGGGGCCACATCAGAGAAGTGCTGTCAGGTGGGCATAAGGAGGCATCTGATCTGAGGCCTGCACACCTGCAACTGCTCCTGTTCCTCATCCAACTTGAGTGGAGTCTGTTTTCCTCCAGCTTCCAGGCCCCCACCTGGAGGACGCTGCTGTGGGATCCTGACAGCCCATGACCACCATCCCGAGCCAGGACTCCGCCCAGGATCTCTGATAAAATATGTTAACTCTTTAATGGTTTAAGGAGTTCTTGTCGTCTAAATGGCTGGCAGATCGCTGTGTAACTAGAGCCAAGGAACTGATGTGCAGGAATGTGCTGTCAGTCAAGCAGGTGTCATCTTCGCAAAAGTCCAGAACACGTCTTTTTATCATTGAAGAACATTGTCATGTCGACAGATTCAGGGACAGAGTCTGAAATAAAAAAATATTCAGGCAAGTAGAAGTATCTCATTCCCCGGATCTGCTTAATGCTTTTCCTCCTGAGGCTGAAGGCCTTCTAGGTCATTTCTGGTCATTAGACTAAATTAAAAATTAGAAACATAAGATTGATCTTCACCCACCTCTAAAAACATCCACATTAGGTGGTACATGGATGTTAAACTTGTTAATAATTCAAGACTTGCATAGACATATTTCCTTGAAACTTAACAGTTTGGAGAAAAAGAACGTATCCAGGTTACCCCAGAGGAGAAAACAAATTACCTTTTGCCTTTCTGACATCTTATTCTCCTTCAGTGCACCTGGCCAATCTCCACCTGGCAGTGTTCTCAATCACCCAGATGGAAAGGGAGTTTAGGTGGCCCCTCTAAAACCTGATGAGGTTCAGCCTCACCACTGTCTAATAGAATGTGCTCTACAGCGGAACAGTCTGCATTATACGCATCTGTCTTCCAGGGACCAATAGGCTGCATATATTCTTGTTTTGCACCATAAAGCAAAGAAATATTTTCCTGACTGTTTCCACATTTACTTACCCATGATATTATCAGTAGATTGCTTTTATCATTATGTCTAGTTTCATGAATAATACTTTAGTGTTGTAGCTTGCTTAATACAGCAGTTAAGTAAGATTTTTTATCTTCTAATATATGTGGACCAGAAATAACACTTCTTTTAATGATGTGAGTGTTTATTTTGCTTCCAAGAGGTTCAGTGTTTTAAGACCAAGATAATATGGGAGAGCGATATGATGTATGCTGCTCTGTGTGTGCACAAAATGGTAAAGTAAATCAGTTAGCTCATTCTTCTGGATTAAATCCTTGCAATTGATTATTAAAACTTGTTTAGAACTGTTGATTCAAATTCATCAAGAGGGGCAATAGAATATTTGAAACTGTGAAAATATCTTGAGATCTATTCCCGCCCACTGACCAGAGAGCTGAATAATGCAAAATTTGAAGAGATTCAGTTCCTAAACAGAAGTCTCTTGAGAATTTCTATAAGAGTTTTCATTTACATCACAGTCCTTATGCATGTTAAAAAGGAAGGATCACAAAGTTAAGAGTCTATTTCTATTTGAATAATTTCAGTACATTACCAGAGCTAATTTTCTGTAATGTCCCTAAGATGGTAAGCAGAAACTTTATACTCCCTAGTCTCTTGTGATCAAAAACTTCCAAATCAGACTTGCAAATCGCCTTCTCATCACATCACTGGAGCTGCCAGATAAGAAAGTCTTGTAAGAAAGGGAACAACCAGAGTGCATTCATTAGTGTCATTGTACTCTAATTGAAGAAGTGACTTCTTTTGTATCCACAGATGGAAAATCAGTAAGCTTGGTACTGGGCTCCCCATATGTAACTCCTGCCTGAATGGTAGAACAGTAATTACACATTCAAGAATACCTTTGATGACAGAAAATACTATAAAATGTGGAATCTACTCTTAGAAGTTTACTTTAAGATGGGGATTGCACTTGAGATACCATTTATTGCCTGTCACTTTAAAAATTATTGCCAAGAGCCTCCCAAAAGGGCATTTAAAAAAAAATCATTCTGCTCACTGTTGCGCATGTAGCATTTTTACTTGTGAAGACATGATAGGTCATTCATATGTTTCTTTGTGGAATTTAAGTACACATGGCAAATCCACACGAACCCTCTGTAGAAAGAGCTCTTCTGGTACCATACAAGCAGTGGTAGCAATTATACTCCCTCGCCTCTGCAGATAGAAGGATGTGCTGATTTTGGAGCCTCATTAAGATTCAAATAAACAATAATTACCTCAATCCAAGGGTGCATTTTGTGGGGAACGAAGGCAGATCCCCAAGGTGTACATTTATCACTTGTATAAGCTGTTGTATTACATAGCTGAAAATGTGAAAGTTAGGTCATTCTGTTATTTTATCTTTTTATGTTTTTGAGCTTCAACTTTGTTATCTGGAAAATGGGATTAATAGTTTCTACTTGACATTAGTGTCTTAAGAATAGAATAAGATGACAGATCTAAAAACATTTTGTAAACTTCATAAAATGCAGTAGAAGTGGAAGTTATTTTTATAAGACTTTCTCTTCCATCTCTCCTGCTGCTTAGTAATGGAGTAGGCTATCTTGCTGGTTACTAAGCTCCCTATATACAGGGAAATTAAAACAGAAATGATTAGACACTGAATAAACCCAAACACATTCAAGCCATGGGAAATATGTTATCAAACTAAAGGCAAAAATTAGGGTGAGTGCTAATATAGTGCTATATAGAGACAGATATAGTGGAAATGATGAATGGCAAGATGATCACATGGTATCTACCAGCTATAAACCTCTGCAACCCTTTGATTTCATTTACAATTGCATTTAATTGTAGAATGTTTTTGGAGGGAGTGATGGGTTTGCCAAATAGGTATATCAAGGAGTATGTATTGAAACAGTGTCCTAAAAATTGTACACTATTTGTGTACAATTTGTGTACTAATTGTGTACTATTGTGTACTAATTTTTGTATTATTAAGAGATGAATTGTGACAGGTAACTCCCTTAAGGTCACATTTGGCCAATACATCTGCATCTTTTAGAAATTGTTATCTATTCAGGGAGACCCGAGAACCTTAAATCAGTCTGCCCTCTCAAAGGTAAAGTGAAAGTCTATTACCTTATTTTATCGTGTTATTTTCTTCATAAAGCATGGATTCATTAAATACAAATGAATATTCAGTGCTTAAGTTAGAATAAATGCTGAAGCACTCACCCTAATTTTTGCCTTTAGTTAGATAACATATTTCCCATGGCTTGAATGTGTTTGGGTTTATTCAGTGTAAGGCCCCATTGCCCTGTTTTTCTCCCATAGTTGGCAATATCCATCGGATAATGACCTGCCAACCTAACCTGACTTACTATGCAGAATAATCAAAGTAGTTGAATACCAGCCTCTAGGAGAATCGTATTTCCTACTTCTCAGTTTAATGTATGTGTGTCATAGGAACTCCCTGCAAAATTGTGCCTGGGGGCTTTAGGATCCAAGTCAAAGCGATTCATAAAATGGATGTGTTATAAATCTAGCTGTGGAAGATTGATGTTAAGGCTCCTTAAATGCTTGCTAAGTCCATTCACGAGCAGGGATGGTACAGTTATCTCCTTTTTAGTAGCCTCCCGTTTTATTGCTCTTTAAAGAAATCATTAAAGATATTTGAAGTTGTCAGATTCAGAGAGCTCAAGTGTTGGAGGAATTCCAGGAAGGAAATGCCTTATACAGAAATGCTCTCAAGACGATTCAGATATAGCAGAAGTCTATCCAGTACAATAGACTAATTCAGGGTTTTAAAAATCACAAATACAATCATCGGTTTCACTCTTTCATTCATTTATTTATTCATGTATATATTTATTGTGCCTTATGTGAGTCCAGTACAATTCCAGGTGCTTTGTTCTTCAGAAGGAATAAGGCACGCATAGTGCCTGCTTTCGTGAAGCTTATGGCACAATCAATTTATATCCTGTGGGAAAAGATGGAGATGATGTATGTGATCTCATGTCACTGGTAGCACTTTAGCATGGTGAAGTTTGATGCAAATTAGCACTGTTAAAATGCACCTCCAGAAATGGGGGCTGGCGTCTCTGAAAGAAAAGTCACTAAACTTAAGAGCAAAAACTGGTAGTGAGAGAACTGCAAGATGATAAGATAGATTTATTCAGAGAATTCAAGAAGTTCATACTTATCCTGACAATGCAGTAGACCAGGTTATTGCAGGGAAGAGTTAATCGAGATTATTCTTAATGTATTTAGTGATAAAAAATCACATTGCATTCCAATACAGTGTAGTGAAACAACATACTGTCAGAATAATGGGGAATCCAGACCTCAAGGAAACTCGGGAGTGTTGATGTTGGTGCCCATCTGCTTTCACTTCCACAATCCCCATGCCACCCTCTTACTCAGGATCCAAAATTGTGCTTGGGCAAACCAGATGGGTAACCGGTGGCTTTTAGGTGTTTAAGAGAGGATATATCCTCCCCTTTAAATTTTCCTGCTTAAATGTTTCAGTCTCATCATATATCCACTATGCAAGCTCTCAAATGCCGCCGGCAAATCACATGGACATATGCTGGTTCAAATAGTCCTAATGAAAAGCCATTGAGCTAGATTTTGAAGGGAGAGAAAACAAAGATGCATTAGACAGTCCCTTACTCTCGAGATTCCTATATTCCAGCTCTTGAGATAAGAACGACTATCAGGTTAACTGCTGTTAAAAGATTGAAATAGCATTTTATGATTATAGATGCTTTTTCACAGGATAGTAGCTGATGAATTGCCAAATGAGTTGCCCAGCCAGGCCTTTGGCCCATTTTATTGGGCATAGGAGGATGAATTCTGTCATCCTTGTTGCTCAAGAGAACCCCTCTTCATGAGTTAAAATAGCTGAGCTTCCTCTACTCACGTTAGGGATTTGGTTTCCAGTGAACACAGCCCAGAGAAGGAATAGCATTTTAATTGTTTTCTCCATTTCTTCTTTGCACAGTGCCTCTTTACAAAGCAGACATGCCTCTTTGGTGAAAGCTCCTTTCCACAGTTTGACAATTCATCACCTGTTTCTCAGCGCTTCTGTCCTTTTTGTTTTTAAGCTCGGTGTTCAGATATTTATCTTAACAGAGGTGAACAGAGAGAACATACTTAAATATGGCATCGATGTGTCCCCACCCGGATGAAAGCCTCTTAAGTCAGTTCCCCTCAATCCTGTTACTACACATTAACTCTGAACAGGATTATCTACCAGCCTGCCAGTCAAGATATTCAGGGGAAAGAGGAAAAAAAAGGAGAGCAAAGAACCTTTTTGCTCATCAGTCTGCCTTGGGACCAGTGGGATGAAAATGTCTTCTGATCTCACTTTATTCACATGGCTACACGTTACAGTTTCTGCTATATGTGCTGCAGGATAAGAAAATTGATCAGACAGACAGACAGACACACACACACACACACACACACACACACACACACACACACACCCTCACACTCTCCTTCACTTCCAAAAAGTTAGAAACTTAATCTTTATTTATCTGCATATGTAACCCGTAGCATATTTTTAATTAGTAGTTTAATCAGTAGTTTAAATAAAGAAGAATTTCAGCAGTTGAGCTCTAAAGAAGAGACGGTTCAGATTGGATTGGTTTGGAGTTCATGAAATAATCAGCACCATTATAATGTGATTAATTTATAGCCGTGTATTAAGTGCTCAATTAGTTTAAGAAATGTGAGCTCCCCAAGTGCTGGCTTAAGAAGGAATGTGGCTCAGCAGTGGCAAGGTGCGATTGAAATTTAAGTCTTCAGTCCCTGCAGTCAGTTGTCACCATATCTCCACCCACCAACAGTGACCCTAGGGAATGGCTTCTGGAAGGAGCTACATTAGCAAACCTCAAAAGACCAGAAAGGTTCAGTGTGTAGCACCTGGGATGTGGATCAGGAGAGCAGGTGAGAAAGAGATATTTAGGTTATGATTCCTTAATATCCTTTAGACAAACAGAAAGGGCAAGATACTTAGGGGCTTTTGAGTTACAGGTTACAGGGATAAAATATCATTGCCATTTTTAAAGCCCTTCAAGTTTGTCTCATATAATTGAAATAAAAATGCCTCTTTCATGACCTTAATGAATGTGATGATTCTGCAATGACGTGGATGGAACTAGAGGGTATTATGCTAAGCGAAATAAGTCAGTCCGAGGAAGACAACTATCATGTGATCTCTCTGATATGTTTTACTTTTTTGCTGAAGAGAGTTTCTGACCACTATTACTCTGTTCCTTCTTTGTACTTTATTTTTAAAGTGCTAAAGTGTAGTTTTCAACGCCTCAATTGCATCTCATTCAAAAATTTACAAGTTTGACATTTTTAGATCATCATCTCCTAGAGAACAAGAACATATTTTCAACTCACCCGTGTATAGCACCTGCCTGAAACTGGGAAAGGTCTGAGATTTTACCATCCTTGCAAGCTTATTTGTTAGCCTGACAGTTTCATGGATGCTGACAGAAGGTGGGAGACTCCTGGGCTAGAGATAAAGGACTTCATTACTAAAAGCAATAGTAGGACCAAGAATATCAGATTTTTTGGCACCTTCCCTAGGCCTCTTCCCAGGGGACCATGCAAGGAAGGCCAGGTCACATCTGTACTTACAGTGTGTTCCTTTACAGGAGAGGAACGCTAAGGTTAGGGGACCAAGTTTTTCATAATGGGTAATAAGGTTGCCTGCCTTTTGTTCTGGAGGAAGTCATTGTTTCTATCTTCTAAGATTCTTCAGTATACAAACATTAAGGAAAAAGTTGCCTCTATTTGTAAGATGTGCAGAAATGTGAGAGAACCACAGAGAATTTTCCCCAATAATACTCAGCAAAATGTCTTATGGAGGAACTAAGACTGTTCTCCATAAAGAGGCAGACTGAGGAGAATCTGATGTCTCTCTTCAGGCAACCAAATGGAATTTCCTATGTGCTTCCTGGGGCTCTTATTAGGTAAAACAAACTTAAATGAGTGGGAAAGTAGATTAAGTCAAATTTTGAATCACTTATTTTGAATTGCAAGCTAATATATTGTCTTTCTGAAAAATTTAAATAATATGGAAGTGAAAGCCCTGCTCATTGCTCTCCCCCATCCCACCTTCCTAGGCATTAGCATTCCGGTTCAAGGAAAGAACTTCTAGTGATTAAAACTGTCCAGCGATATGATCGACTTTTCTGGGAACTTTTTCCTGCCGTAGACAAGCTGAACCAGAACTTGTTGGGGTTATTATGTGGATGAGATGACCTTAATTGTCCCTTCCAATATTTAAATTCCACATCTCTGGTAAAAATTAAGCTTTTATGCTATTACTCAGTATATGAAATGCTTCCATTGTTATTTTAAGAAACCAAATTAAGTGTGTAGTATGTATCAGTTTAGCTGTAAGCAAGCAATCCTTATCTCCAGTGGTGCTGGACATCTAGGCAACAGAGAAGTCTCCAATGGAGGGAGTTAAATATCCTTTGCTCATTAACTTTCTCATTTCAGGGTAGAGACCACTTGTATTATAATAGTAAAGAGAAATTAGAACGCTTTCTCAGTTTGTTCTATCATGTAGATGGAATATGACATTTCCACTTTCGTTAATGTTCCACACTTGACAAAGATTGGTGGCTAGTGTCATGAAACAGAGGGCATTATCATATTCTTTTCTCTGAAGGGAGATTGTATATTGATTCTTTTTCTATGGCACTTTTCCCAGGAAGGAGAATGGAAGATTTTGAATATAAGCTGTGGTTGCTCATGAGCGTAAGGAATGCCAGATAAGCAAAATAGGAATGAATTTTTTAAATACCAGTTTTCCAAAATTAGTTAAAGCTATGGAGTTTTCTGGCAAGGTTAGCATGCTAGCTAGCTAAAAAACACTGCATGTGAAAAGTGGCCCCATCTTCTTTTGAAGAATGTTTTGTTTTCCTAAGAGCTGGAATCCCTGTGGCGTGGGGCGGGGCCGGGGGAGAGGGATGTAAGGGGTGGACTTCACTGTGGGGGGTGGTGGGGCAGGTGTTGACAGCACTGCGCATGGAGTCTGATGCATGGAAATCACGCAATGACACTTGTTGAATATTGGTGAAGTGAATGGAATTGAAGAGCGGTTCTTCTGTCTGTGGGCACTGAGGGCACTCCCACTGGTGAATGTAAAACGAATGAATTTGATATGCGGTACTGGTGACTTAGTAAAGCTCTGGGTTTTAGCAGTGTGTCCCAGCCTGTGAAACGATACACCTGATACTAAAACCTTAGCAAATCATAACCTAATGTGACCTTGATGACTCGGGAGGCACAGCTTTAAGACCCTTCTTATGATCCTATTTTTAATTTGATCTTTAAAATGCTGTTTTGGGACTTTGGCTGTTTTGATTAAATTTTGAAAGGGGCTATGCTTGTAACTGAGTCTGAACATGAACTTGGTGACATCAATTCCAGGAATTTCTGTGGAGTAAGCTGGATGTAGCTGTCTTGAATGCTGTGGAGTGGGCCACTTGGACCTTGTTCTTTGTTTAATCAAATGTCTGAGATGCTTATGTTTTTCTCTCTTTCAGTATCTCACTGTGTATCTCCCAATATATGTATATAGGACCCTCATATGATATATATGTGCATACACACAGACATATATATGACTTTATATATACATAACATTTTTCATTTCTTTCCACTATTTTTTTCATGCCCCGGGATCAAAACACTTGCCTTCAACAAATACGCTTAAGATTTACTCTGAATCCATATTAATATGAAACCCAGAGAGGCAGATGCGGCGATGTGAATCCCTCTTGAGTCTACTCCTTAATTTCCTTTAGCTCTCTGTCCTGTGCTATAGACTCTGCACATGAATCACTGTTTGTTTTCTTTGCTGCTTCATCATTGGAATTAGATGTTCAGTATGTTGACATTGGCGCCCAGGATCCTGGTGGTGAGCTCTATTTTCCTTAACTCTTGCTCATAATAGAGCAACAACAAAAAAGTTTAAGGTTTGATAAATACTTAGTTCAAAGAGAAATCATTTTAACAACATAGAAGTTAAAACTGGGTATAGGAAAATTACTTTATCTTAAAACTTCACTATTTATCCAGATCTATTTTTCTTTATTCCGGTTAATATGCTAAAATCTGTATGAAGTCTTGTTTGAGTATAATTTGGAACATATATTTGCTACATTCAGCTTTTTCTTTTCTGTTTTTTTTTTTTTGGTAAGGTTTTATTTAAATTCCAGTTAGTTAACATACAGTGTTTTATTAGTTTCAGATGTACAGTATAGCGATTCAACACCTCCATACATCACTTGGTGCTCATCACAAGTGCACTCCTTGATTCTCATCACCTATGTAACCAGACCCCCACTGAACTATCCTCTGGTAACCATGACTTCGTTCTCTGTAGCTGAGAGTCTATTTCTTTCTCTTTCTTTCCTCTTCCCTTTCCCTTTGTTTCTTAAATTCCACATATGAGTGAATTCATACCATTATTTTTCCTTCTCTGACTTATTTTGCTTAGCAAAATACTCTCTAGCTCTATCCATGTCATTGCAAATGACAAGATTTCATTCTTTTTTATGGTTGAGTAATATTCCATTATATATACAGATTAGTTGACCATATAGTTGTGGGTTCATTTCTGGGTTCTCTATTCTGTTTCATTGATCTGTGTATCTATTTTTGTGACAGTACCATACTGTCTTGATGATTACAGCTTTGTAATACAGCTTGAAATCTGGAATTGTAAAGCCTCCCACTTCACTTTCCTTTTCAACATTACTTCTGCTATTTGAGTGTTTTGTGGTTCCATAGAAATTTTAGGATTGTTTATTCTAGCTCTGTGAGAAATGCTGTGGTATTTTAGTAGGGATTGCATTAAACATGTAGACTGCTTTGGGTAGTATAGACATGTTAACAGTATTTGTTCTTCCAACCCATGAGCATGGACTGTCTTTTCATTTCTTTGTGTCATCCTCAATTTCTTTCATTAGTTTTTGTAGTATTCAGAGTACATTCTTTCACCTCTTTGGTTTGGTTAATTCCTAGGCATGTTATTGTTTTTGGTACAGTTGTAAATGCGACTGATTCCTTAATTTCTCTTTCTACTACTTCATTATTGGTGTATAGAAGTGCAAGATTTCTGTGTGTTGATTTTGTATCATGTGACTTTACTGAATTCGTTTGTCACTTCTAGCAGTTTTTTGGTGGAGTCTTTAGAGTTTTCTATATATGGTATCATGCCATCTGCAAATAGTGAAAGTTTTACTTCTTCCATGCCAAATTGGATGCCTTTTATTTCTTTTTGTTGTCTGATTTCTGTGGCTACAGCTTCCGGTACTATGTTGAATAAAAGTGGTCTGAGTGGACATTCTTGTCTTGTCCTGACCATAGAGGACAGATCTCATAGAGCTCTTAGTTTTTCCTCATTGAGAATGGTATTAGCTGTGGGTTTTCATATATGGCATTAGGTTGAGGTATGTTCCCTGTAGATCTACTTATTGAAGATTTTTATCATGAATGGATGTTGTACTTTGTCAGAGCTTTTCCTGCATCTATTGAAATGATCATATGGTTCTTATCCTTCCTTTTATTAATGTGATGTATCATGTTGATTGATTTGCAAATATTGAACCACCCTTGTAACCAGGAATAAATTCCACTTAATCATAGTGAATGATTTTTTTAAATGTATTGCTGGATTTGGTTTGCTAGTATTTTGTTGAGGATTTTTATATTTGTGTTCATCAGAGATATTGATCTGTAGTTCTCTATTGTGTCTTTATCAGGTTTTGGTATTAGGATAATGCTGTCCTCATAGAATGAATTTGGAAGTTTTCTTTCCTTTTTACTTTTTGGAATAGTTTGAGAAGAATATGTATTAACTCTTCTTTAAATGTTTGGTAGAATTCACCTGTGAAGCCATCTGGTCCTGGACTTTTATTTGTTGGGAGTTTTTTGATTACTGATTTAATTTTTTTGCTGGCTATTGGTCTGTTCACGTTTTCTATTTCTTCCTATTTGAGTTTTGATAATTTATATGTTTCTAAGAATTTATTCACTTCTTATAGGTTGTTCAATTTGTTGGCATATAGTTTTTCATAATATTCTCTTAGAATTGTTTGTATTTCTCTGGTTTTGGTTATTTCTCCTCTCTCATTTGTGATTTTATTTGGGTCCTTTCTCTTTCATTTTTTATAAGTCTGGCTAGAGGTTTATCAGTTTTATGCTATGTTCAGCTTTTTAACAAGTATTTTAGGTGATAACTTTTATATTTAGGTGATATCTTTTAATATCTTTTATTCATATGATATATATATAGATATAGAGAGATATGTCATCTCTCTATATCTATATCTATATTTATATATTCCTATTCAGAATGTGGGTATGTGACTTTCTATAACCCATTTAAGTACAAAATACTTACCATTCTAAAATGTTTACTTCTTAGTGGGGCACCTGGGTGGCATAGTTGTTTGGGCATCAGACTCTTGGTTTCAGCTGGGGTCGTGATCTCAGGGTCATGAGATCAAGCCCCACGCTGGGCTCTGTACTCAGTGTGAGTCTCCTTGAGACTCTTTCCCTCTCCTTCTGCCCCTCCCTGCTGTGCTGTCTCTCTGTAGAATAGATAAATAGATATATAAATCTTAAGAAAATGTTTACCTCTGAGTAATTTGACATAAAAGTGTAGTGAGTCAAAGGTGACTGGTATAAAATTATGCTTTGGTACTTTCCTACCTGAGAAATGAGGCTGTTTGATCCCTTGACACAAGCAGAGGTAAATGCAGTGGTCTCCATGGTCTTCAGGCTGCTTCTTCTTTTACCATCCTCATAGAGGTTTAACTGGACTCTCTTTCTGTCTCCTGAGCAGATATTTGCTTTTATCCAGCTTTCTGTACTTCACATTTATGTACACATATGCCATGATGTCAGAGATTTAGAGTTGACAGTGCTTTGCCACGTGTATGGAGTGGTTAATCGTGTTCCATGATATTTATCAAGCACCCATAATGTGCTAGGTGCTATAATACTGTGTTAGCATCGTGTCTCGCTCTGAGTATAGTATGGCATAGCACGTTGACAGATTGGATTTTCTTCTGATTTTAATTTCCTAGGCCAAGATGGGAATATTGGCCCAATTTTTCCCTTCCATGAGGAGCACTTAACTTTATTCTAAGTTGTATTCCCTGCATACCTACTGACAATCTGAAGGTAATATCACTTGGTGCTTGAAGCTAGAAATCCTTATTTGTTCTGATTGAAGGAGCAGAGCAGGGCTGGCTCATTTTGCTTATACCTGCCTTCTTGTGTGGCCCCTGCAGGACCTGCCTCTGGGAGGATCAGAGTGTGGCTCAGCCCTCCCTTGAACTAATTGGCCCAGACCACCTGTGGGTTGGTTTGGGTTAGCCAATAGGAATGCGGAACCCCTGACTGGGAAAGAATATAAACCCTGCCTTTTGCCCACCAAACTTGCTCGCCAATTCTGGCCAGGGTGATAGGCTAGTTCAAACAGTTACTAAGCAACTTTCTGTGTGTTACAATCTCATTGGCCACTGACCCTATAAAACTGCTGTGCTTTTTGAAACTCGCTCTCTTTCTCTACATCACGCCGCTGCGTCGGTGAGTGTGGGAGACTGAGCTCGAGCTAGCTCGAATAAAGGGCTCTTTGTTTTTGCATCGGACTCGGTTCCCTGGTGGTCTTTGGGGATCTCAAAATCTGGGGATAACACTGATATTATATAGTATATGTTTGTAATTTCAAGCAGGTACAAATTTCTCAAGATGTATGGTGTTTCCTGTAAGAACATTTAGCAAATTCGTCTCAGCTTCTTTAAGACTAGAACTTAAAAACTCAAATGACCACATTTGGCTCAATAACCACAGACAGTAATGACACCTCTAAGTAGCTAATGCAGGTGTGTAATATCCTCATAGCCCTGATTTAACTTTATTTACAGATTAAAATTGAATTGCAGTTGATTTATTGATATAATAGGCAGAAAGTGATTATCAAACATCCATCACTGATGGAGGAAAAACCAATCAAATTATGCTTCAAGGTTTGCTTTAACCTAACCTAACTTATCACCTTATAAAACTCAAAGGATTTGAGTCATACGCTCTCACTAAAGTCAATGAGCCACAACTCCCACTAAACTCCTATCTACTTCTTTCAAGGCATGCAGGAGTCATACTAATTTGCACAACTGCAAGTTGTTATAAAAGGAAATGGCAGTGGGCTGGAGAGTTAGCTCTGCACTTCCTCACCATGCTTGCAGCCTCGGTAATATGATTCTGTAATGTTTGTTGCAAATCCATAAGGGCTCTGGTACCAGGCTATCCATGAAATAGTGTCAGCCTGTGCTGGAAAGATGTGGGAAATAGAGGACATTGGTGCCTTCAACAATGACAAGCAGATTAGGAAAGATGTGTCCTTTTTAAAGACGAACTGAAGTCAGTTCATGTTTCAGAAAGCAGTGAAACACCTTGATTAGAAGCAGACAACATGCTCACTTTGGCCTTAGACATTTGTAACTCTCCTCTTCAGAGATGGAAAAGGTAGGCATTGGAAGAGAATACAGTGCAGCGGATCCACCATCCTGAGCCAGCAGTCGAACTCGGGTGCCCAAGGGTTTCTGGTCTAAAAGTGCCCTACTATGGATTTCCTTTGGTTTAGACACTAAAAGCTGATAGAATAAAGTTGAAAAATCCGGCGCCAACATATTTCAGAGGGTCGCTAATGTCACATGGAGTACACAATTGACATTAGCACTCATTCTTATCCCTTAGAAAATTCTCAAGCTGAAAGTTTTGTTTATTTACTTGTGTTTTGTATACACTGAGATACTTTTTTAAAAATGTTATCCATCTGTGAAATATCATGTGAAGTTATCCTTCTATGAAGTATAATATGACACTTTTAAATATAATTGTTACATTTATTCTCAACTATGTGGCTGCTGTTATTTCATATGTCTGATGGAAAATATTGCTGTTGTCTGTAACTATTGTTTTAGTTATACCTGAGCCCTAAGGAGGTTGGGAGAAGTTGTCATTATCAAAAATCCAGGGCCATATAATGGCATATTCAAGTTTGTTTTTATTACATTTTTCATTTTTACCTTTGGTATTGTATACATTATTAATTTAAGTCATTCATCTATACTTTAGAAAATGAAACTGCTTCTGCATTGTTCTCAATATCATGTCCTCCAAATATGGTAGATGATACTCGCTGACTTCAAAGAATATTCCTTGTGTGTTTAAGTGCCAAAAGGAATCAAGAAGAATGAAATGCTTCCTCTTGTTATATATGTAGGGACACATTCATTTTACTGTCCCACCTAATATTGCTGATCCTACATGGTAAACTTTTTTTCCTAATGAATATATTTACTCATGTATAACCTTGTTCATCCTCTGCCACATGTGTGTATACATATTTATTTACTCATATATATAAATATATTTACTTATATATATATTTACTTTTCATATTATCCAAGTATGCATAATTTAAAGGAGATATGATACAGATATCCATCTCTGCATTGGAGGTGGGTGAGGTAGAGAAAAAGGGGTTGGCTTCTTTCTTCTATATCAGCATGCTTTTCAAACAGGAGGATATAGAAGACTTGTTTTAGTCAGTTTGGGCTGCCATAGCAAAATATAGATTAGATGGCTTAAACAGCAGACATTTATTTGTCACAGTTCGAAAAGTTGGGCTATCCAAGATCAGGTGTCATTGTGATTAAGTTCTTGGTAAGAGCCCTTTCCTTGCCTTGTACCTGGTCACCTTCTCTCTTTGTGCCCACATCCAGGAGCGAGAGAGCTCTGATCTCTTCCTCTCCTTAGAATAGCACAGAGCCCATCATGGGGGCTCCACCCTCATAACCTCACTAAGTATGAACACCTCCCAGAGCCCTCACCCCCAAATGCAATCACAATGGGGACTGGATCTTCAATCTTTGAGTTTTGAGGAAACACAAACATTCAGTCCATAACAAAATTTATTAGAGAAGAAGTTGCTATTCTCAAAATAAATATTTTCATTTAAGAAACAGAGCCTGTGTGTTGAGCACCCTGTCTATGCCCAGCACTGAACTGTAGCACCGTTGTTCTTGCTTCCAGGCCCCCTTCATCTGTGTCTCCCATTATTGCATATGATATGCCCCATAGTACCCATGATATTCTCTCCTAAGATAACCTGTGGGTTTCCTTTGTTTTCATGCTCCCCATCTTGCCACAAATCTCGTTCTGTTCTCTTTCATGGAAAATCTCTATCATTTTAGCATCTGCCCTTAACAGCTTGCACTACAGCTTCTCATCTGTGGCCCTTCGGGACCTGGAGCCCTCTGTGAGCTATCATGCTTCTCACTGTAACACAGTCACTAACATCCACTGATACCCACCCTCTAAACAAATACGGGGAGCATCTAATCGTGGGAATTTAGAAAGCGTGACTGTTGCAGGACATAAGATTCTCAATGTTAACTTGCATGAAAGATACTGGTTCTCAGTTTTACCTTGAGATTCTGTGCAACAATTTATTTAGAGGTGGCCGCGTTTCGTAGCTTGCAGAGTATCACACGAAATCATATGAACTTTAACAGATTTTCTCTTTTACTGTGAGAATGTGGAAGTCGGGTTATTCTAACAGAAAGGTGAAGGTCTAGCTTTAAATGCCATTATCTGGGTGTGCTTGCTAGAATTTTAACTTTGGTGCAGTGCTTTCACAGATTACCATGCCTCAGGGGACCTAGGGAGCATTAAGCACAGGCCATTGATGGAATAAACCATGCATGCTTTGCAGGCATGCACACCAAATACTCTTACGAAAAAGCACTTGCTTTTCAGTGATTGAGTTGTAAGCATTAGCTCCTTGACTGCTTCATGAGAAACTCATTTCACATTCTATTTCATTCAACTAATATTTTATTTAGCCCCTAGTATAATTCATAATGCCTAGAAATATAAAGATGAATATGGTTCCGCTCTTGCCCTCAAGAAGTTTATGGTTTAGAGATGAGAAAAGCATCCGTATAGTAGATACAGTGCAGTGAGAAAAGAATTAGCCAATTAAAAAATGTGAATGTGTGAATGGACCTATTTATGCTGAAGAGTGAGTTAAATTGTGTTAGTAGGAAGGGAAGAAATAGCCTTCCATAAAGAGACCAGCATGATGACCTGCATGATCCAAAGGTAGGGATTAGATGGCATGGGATTTTATTTTATTTTATTTTATTTTATTTTATTTTATTTTATTTTATTTTATTTTATTTTATTTTACTTTATTTTATTTTAATTTTAATTTTATTTATCTCCTTTTATTTATCTCAGTTTTTTAGACAGCATAGGATGAGTCTAGGACTCTGGAGGGGGGTAGTCAGGGTTGGAAATGCAGATTTGAGGATTTATTGGCTTTTTGGTACTTTCAAAGCTATAGGAAAACATCTTTGAAGGAAAGAATATAGAGAAAATGTTGTAAACCTCCAATAATAATGAATAGTTGGAGGAAGAGAAGATAGTGAGAGACTACCAAAGCAAAGTCTGGAGTATAGCAGGACTAGACATACTGAGGCTAAGGGAAGAGCTTGAAGAAAACAAGCAGTTGATATGTATATTTTGTGTAATGTCCAAACCAGTATTTTGAAAACTTGGTCATCCAGTACACAGAAAGATTTTTATGTTTTGTTGTTGTTATTGTTTTAGAATATTTTAAGACATCTTATTGTTTTAGAATATTTTAAGACATCTTAAAAATCTCATATGAGATTTTTTCCCATGTGGAAATGCTGAATGTCAAATTAGTTTTTCCTCTCAAATGTTCAAACCATGCCATAATTATAACCTTGTAAGAATGCTGAGATTTGAACTTTTTTTTTCTTTCTTTCTTTCTTTTTTTTTTTTTTTAAATAGGCCCAGGGTCTGCCCTGACTACATTGAGAAGTATATGAAATCAGTTTTGGCACCCTTCCTTTATTCCCAGCCAAATTCTAGAAAGATGGTCTACTGGTACTTAAAAGAGAAAGTGCTAATAACTTACAGCCAAAGTGAAATTGCTCAGAATGGTCTTGCCAGATCCCTCTTTTGAATTTGATAGGGTTGTTACCCTGAAGCTCAAGAATTTCAGGGAGAGGCTTTCACACAGAGGACAGTACAATTAGGTGAGCCTCAGGTGATTCAGCAATGAATGTTGACCAAGTGATCATTGCATATCTGGAGGGAGGCCACTGACCCTGCCCTGTTCAATACTTTCATCAGCAATTTGGATGAAACCCAGGGAGTAAACCAATGGAGAGTAGCCACAGGGAAGCAGATATTTGTTCTGTAAAAGGTTATACTTTCTCTTAGTTAAAACCGTCCAAAAATGGTTTGGGTCTGTCAGTGGCAGTGGGCTCTTCATCACTGGGGGTGATAAGTGCTATAAAATCCTAGATGTTTTAGGCTCATTTTCAGCTCATGGGGAGAGATTGCGTTGGTGACCACTGCTTTCTTCTCCTATTCTAATTTTTTTTTTTTAATTCTAAAGACATTCTCTATGTCTGCATACTCTAGATGTACTTTCCTTACACTAAGAGTGAAGTAAGAAACTTGCCATAGGAATGGCATTCCCTTTGACCTCTTCTCCCTGAGTGTAACCCCCACACTTTTTCTCCTTTGAACTTGACTCTATGAAGCGATTGTAAACCACGGAGTACATTCCTGAATTGTGCGAGAAAGTCTATGATGTATTTAGCCCTGTTTTCACTTATTATCTGTAGCAGGTTACATCTCTCGGCTCAATCTTCCTCTGTCATTGAAGGGGAAAAAAAATCCTATTAAGCTCTGCAAAGCAGGCGATATTAAGTGAATCATATACGCAGAGGGCTCAAACAGTGAACTGGAAGTGATTCTTCTTAAGGCCAGGGACACATGCTTGTTTTATATCTAACATCTTTCCAGACTGTGCATCTAGGACAGAGCTACTATTACATAGCTTAAGATCATAACCTATGTGCTCCCATATCATCAGGCTTTGAACTGTCTGCATTAGGGCCACTAATTTACTTCACTCCACACCAATTAGTTAAAGCAACTAGGGATCTAAATATATGCCTGCTCCTTTTGCAAAAAATCCCTACTTCCTGACGATCCCCATACTTCTCACTTGATACATTTAGGGAATACACTCATGCCAAGATTCTGCACAAGAACTTCATTTTAGAATTTCAGACATTCTTGGATTCAGCAAATCAGAATTCACTTCTTTCCTTTTCAGTTACATATTCAGGAAACCATATTAAGCTAACTAATCATGTGATTATTATGACAATTTAGAATGACTAAATTCAGAATTTCACACTTGGCTGATTGCCAGGGTTGTCTCTATCTCTTTTCTGACATAAATTTCCTGCAGAAGAGAACCAATGTAAGAGCCAGATAATTGTAGGAATTCCATGGCTATCTTCTATTTCCATATCCCTTACTTCACTTCCAGACACACATAAAATGGTCCAGTTAGTCTGTCCCCCTTTTCATCTGTGTGCCATTTCTGATAACCAGCTGGCACTGGCAATTGTGACAGGTATTTGCAAAATGGGTGGCAAAACAACTTTCTTGAAAGGCGGGATGAAAAAAATGAGGAGGTTTAGAGGTCAGGCATTTTTACATATCTTATATAATCGACAGTCGTTTGTCCCTGTGGTGGTCCTTCTCTGACCTATTAGTGAGAGGCAACATTCTTAAAAAGTGTGTCATTAACATGTACATTTTGTATAACAAAGGCTCTTGCCTTAAAGTGCAGGCTACCTGGAGAGACAGTCCGTGGAATACAAAAAAGTATTTACCTCCCTCCATAATTATTGTGGCTTTTGTACTCGCATCCTTCATCTTATTAACATCACAGTAGGATGGTAGCCCTGACTGGTCCTGGCAGAGGCGCCTATGTGCCCTGCTCCTGGGGAGACTTTTCAAAGAGGTCCCGGGCTTCAAATACCATTTGCTTCTTGTGAACTTTGCAATACTCTCTCCTTTTTTTTTTTTTT
>JAPYYJ010001489.1:0-14095 GCA_028533885.1 Nasua narica | reverse complement strand
ACAATTTCACAGTTCTCTTGAAAGGTTAAACACAGACTTACCGTATGATTCGGTTAATCCACTCCTATGTACGCACTCAAGAAAAATAAAAAACTATGTCTACACAAAAGCTTATACACAAACATTCTGAGCCATGCTATTCATAAATAGCCAAAAAGGTGGAAACAACCCAAATGTCCATCAAGCGATGAATAGATAAAAGGTAGTATATCCACATAATGGAATATTATTTGGCAATAAAAAGGGATGAACAACCCACAGAATGGGAAAAGATATTTGCAAATGACACTACAGACAAAGGGCTGATATCCAAGATCTATAAAGAACTTCTCAAACTCAACACCCCCCCAAAAAAGATAATCATGTCAAAAAATAGCCAGAAGAAATGAATAGACACTTCTCCAATGAAGACATACAAATGGCTAGCAGACACATGAAAAAATGTTCATCATTAGCCATCAGGGAAATTCAAATCAAAACCACATTGAGATACCACCTTACACCAGTTAGAATAGCAAAAATTAACAGGACAGGAAGCAACAAATGTTGGCGAGGATGTGGAGAAAGGGGAACCCTCTTCCACCATTGGTGGGAATGCAAGTCGGTACAGCCACTTTGGAAAACAGTGTGGAGATTCCTCAAAAAATTAAAAATAATGCTACCGTATGACCCTGCAATTGCACTACTGGGTATTTGCCCCAAAGGTACAGATGTATGAAAAGAAGGGCCATATGAAACCAAAGTTCATAGCAGCAATGTCCACAGTAGCCAAACTGTGGAAAGAGCCGAGGTGCCCTTCAACAGACAAATGGATAAAGAAGATGTGGTCCATATACACAATGGAATATTACTCAGCCATCAGAAAGGATGAATACCCAACATTTGCATCAACCCGGATGGGACTGGAGGAGATTATGCTGAGTGAAATAAGTCAAGCAGAGAAAGTCAATTATCATACGGTTTTACTTACTTGTGGAACAAAAGGAATAACATGGAGGACATTAGGAGAAGGAAAGTAAAAGTGAATTGGGGGAAATCAGAGGGGGAGACGAAGCATGAGAGACTGTGGACTCCAAGAAACAAACTGAGGGTTTTAGAGGGGAGGGGGGTGGAGGGATGGGTGAGCCTGGTCGTGGGTATTAAGGAGGGCATGCATTGCATGGAGAACTGGGTGTTATACATAAACAATGAATCTTAGAACACTACATCAATGATGTATGTAATAAAATGTATATGTATATGTATACAATATGTAGATGTATACAATAAAATAATGTATTTTATGGTGACTAAAAGTAACAAAATAAAAAAAAATTTTTTAAAGGAGAAAAATCACAGTGAAAAAATTTTTTAAAGATTAAAAAAAAAGCAGCGAAGTACTGATTCATGCCACTATACAGATGAACCTTGGAAACATGCTAAATAAAGCGAGTCAGTCAGGAAAGACTGCATATCGTAGAGCTAAAGGTACTGGGTTTTTTATGGGGTGATGAAAATGCTCTAAAATTGGGAGTGGGGATGGTTGTACAGCCATAAATAGATTAAAATCTATTGAATTACCCACTTTCTAAGTGGGTAAATTGTATGGTATGTGAATTATATTTCAACAAAACCATCACCCCCCCCAAAAAAAAGGTCTTTTTAGTATACCTCGGTGGAATTAAATATGTACTGCTGTCTGATCTTCTTCAAAGCATACGACTCCTTGGCTCCTGTCACATTAGCGAGTACAACCTGCCAATCATCATCAACAATGGGAAAGTTCTCATCCTGGGCAAGTCTGTGAGGAGATGTAAATCTCCTTTAAAGACTTACTTATTTACTTGGTTCTTAATTAGGATCTTTTATATGTCTTTAGCACAACAACCCATTTCAGATTAGCTAGCTAAATTACTATTGCTTGCAATAAGTCTGACAAGAAACACTAAATATTATTCAGATAAAAGTAAGTAAAATATATTAAAATGATCCTTAGAAGTACGCTATATTTGGAACATTCAACCCCTGGAGTCTATGAATTACAACTTCGATTCCATCTAGCAGAATTCTAAGGTCGATCCAGAGCTAACCCACAAATAGCACTAATTAAAAATGTTCTCACTTCTTGGGAAAGAAAACACCAAATGAAAGAAAAGATCATAGGTTAGCAATAACATTTTGGGAGGCTTATAATAATTTCTTACTGTTTCCTTTATATCCCACCTCATTCCAAAAAGATTTTCCTGTTGTTTGTATGCTGAACATCAAAGAAAAAAAAAGGGGGGGGGGCCTCTATTATTAAATTAATTAAGAACAGCTCATCTTAAGGGACAAGAAACTAATGAGTCAACAAGCATTTATTTATTTTCTTGGTCAACAAATATTTATTAAGCATCTGCTGTATACAAATAACCAGACAGTGGCCAGGGACTGCAGGGAGCTAAAAAAAAAAAAGAAAGAAAGAAATACTTGTCACAGTCTCTGTCGCCCGAGAATTTAGAGTCATATCTGGCAATCATAAATAATTACCCCTGATGCTATTTTCATATTTCAAATTCAAGAGGTGTAAGAGTTGAGGGCAGGAGGGCTGACTCCCACGATTGAGGCCAGGAAGACAGAGCAGATGGATTCTGATCTAAGGTTGAAAGGTGTTTAGGACGGACACAGGTTCAGAGAAGACAGATACGCTTCGGGAACGGAGGGCACAGTAGTCTGGGCGGAGAGCTAAGTAAGGCCAGGCAATGCCTGGAGTGTCAGTTTAAGGGCTGAACTTCATCCCACATCAGGTGCTAGAGGAGAAGTGACCCAAGGTCCTGAGAGGCCAGGGTCCCCTGGACAAGGCCTTGTCTTGTCCCACCGCACCGGGGGTGGTGCGTGCAGCGCTGACCACCACACAGAGGGCTCCTCCGCGCAGCTGCAGAACAGAAGGAAAGGTATTCCCATTCTTTTTTTTTTTTAAAGATTTTATTTATTTATTTACTTACTTACTTACTTACTTACTTACTTATTTAGAAAGAGAGTGAGAGAGAGCATGAGAAGGGAGAAGGTCAGAGTGAGAAGCGGACTCCCCATGGAGCTGGGAGCCCGATGTGGGACTCGATCCCGGGACTCCGATCATGACCTGAGCCAAAGGCAGTCACTCAACCAACTGCGCCACCAAGGGGCCCAGGTATTCCCATTCTAAACTGCTATTTAAAAAAAAAAAAAAAGATGGAGGACATTGGGAGGAGGAAAGGAAGGGTGAATTGGGAGAAACTGGGTGGGGGGCGAAACATGAGGGACTGTGGACTCTGAGCAACAAACTGAGGGTTTTCGAGGGGCGGGGGTGGGGGGTTGGGCGAGCCTGGTGGTGGGTATTGAGGAGGGCACGGATTGCCTGGAGCACGGGGTGTGGTGCATGAACAATGAATCCTGGAACACTTAAAAAATAAAAGTTAAAAAAAAAGTTTGTGTCATTAAGTTATATTACAGGGGCGTGTTGTTGTTGTTTGTTTGTTTTTAAAAACAGTGTTCCTTGGTAGAGTCTCAGGCCTGGGGGGCAAAAAAAAAAAGATAATACTTTCAGTGACCTATCACAGCCCTGAGTATATTGATATTATGGGTATACATATCTGTGATTATTTCTGTGTTGTTAATTTAGTTGTCACTATGTGGGGAGAATGTAAGCAGAGTGAATAACATAAGCAAGAAAGGTTATAAAGGAACCACACCCTCAAATATTAGCTTGCCTCAGGACACAGACACTGATTATTAAGCTGACTGTATCACACAAGCTGGTTCTATGCTGAGAACTAAGGTTTACAAACCAGAAGAGACCAGTGACTTTCCTGGGTTCTGTCTGTCTGTCTCTCTCTCCTAACCCTGACTCCCAAAAGAAATTAAGTTCAACCATTATTCATTAAGCAAAGATTAAGTAAGACACAGTCCCTCTTCTTGAAGAATGCCATTGCACAAAATTGTAAAGGAGACAAATATCTAGCCAAATAACTACTATTGGATATGATGAATGTTAGCAAATAATTCAGATGTGGTAACTCTAAATAAACATTAAAATAATAATAACTGCTAATAAAATAAGTCAAAATAAGAACACCAGGGTGTGCCTATGTATTCTGTCTAATAAAATCTTATTCCTCATATGACTTCCCTCATTTGCCAATACTTCATGAAGGCAAACCACTTAACTTATTCTGTTTAATAAATCATAGCTAATTCGATACATACTATCGACAGAGCTAGCAACTAATATGTAGCCAACATTCAGCAGTGGATGGTGAGTCATGGGAGAGACCAGTACCAGAGGTCAAAGTGGACATCTATCTAGACCGTGCAAGTGGCAGGTAATATTTTTTCAGGTCAGGGACAAGGAAAGAGCAAAACAGTGTTCTAAAGTCCAAAAGGGCCAGTAGGGACATAACTATAGTTCAGGAAGACATGATGCCAAGGCCAGATCCTGGCCCAACCTAGGTAGGTTTAGACAGAAATCTGGCATGGTTTATAAAGGGACTAAAAGACTAGAAGAAGCTCTTCTAGGTACCAAGTTAGGAGGCAAGGGTTTCTGTCAGGGTTCTTTCCAGACCCTCTAAGCCTGTACTTCTCTTGCTTTAATCCCCAGGGATGGTGTTTTTAAGCACTCTGAAAGGCAGCATGTCCCATGACGCCTGCACTGGGACATGGATAGCTACTTCCTGTGATCAGATTGGGGGTGGTCAGAACCCAACACTGGCCTGCAGGGAGGCCCCTTGGGGCTGGAACAATTAGGTGGGAGCACAAGGTAAGGGTACATGCGTGCCAATGGGCAGAGAACCCTCCAGTACTCACGGCAGGTTAGGGGCACAACTCATACTCACCGGAGAGCTCTGCTCTTCAGTGATTTCATTGATTTTTTTTTTAAAGATTTTATTTATTTATTTATTTGACAGAGAGAGAGATCACAAGTAGGCAGAGAGGCAGGCAGAGAGAGAGGGAAGCAGGCTCCCTGCTGAGCAGAGAGCCCGATGTGGGAATCGATCCCAGGACCCTGAGATCATGACCTGAGCTGAAGGCAGAGGCTTTAACCCACTGAGCCACCCAGGTACCCCAGTGATTTCATTCATTTTAAAGAAATATCTTCCTTGCTGAAGGATCAAGGAAATGAGTTCATTGAACACAATTTAGTGTGCAGAAATACTGGTTTAGTCTATTGTTGAAAAAGCAACAAACAACTCTAAGCAATATTACTGGATAGCTATGGGAGGACGAAGTTACTGGAAAAGGTGAGCTGGTACTCAGAGAGTTGGACTTGGCAGTTAATCGAGCGCAAACAGAGGAGGATGCATGAATTCCAAGTCAACAACTGCTTTAGTCACCCCCGAGGACTTCCACCTGGCAGATGCCTGGATTCCTGCCACAACATTTGCTCGTGAAATGCATTTGCTTTGTCTCCCCGTTTACTCTGCTCTCTGCTTTGGATCTGTAACACCCTTTCAATGGGAAGTTGCTCTTCTCTTGCTAAGCATGGCAGCCTCTTCTAAGAACCTTAACCATAATCGTGAGACCATTCTGGATAATGCAAATACGTATGCAGTGAAACGGCTGCCTTTTTCTCATCAAGAGGCACCCCGGAAAAGAAGGAAAAGGAAGGAAAGTCTAGGAAAGCTGAGTCCAAAATCCAGAGTCCATGTCTACTGGATGTTTCAGCTAGTGGTTTCCAGACTGGAGTCCCTCAGTCTTCCTCAGAGTTTCCGCTCTTGGTTTTGCAGTTGTATCAAGAAACCTTACTCTACTTTATGGGCAAAAAGCCTATATCATTTCAAAAAATAATAATAATAATCTAATACATATGTGGAGCTGGCATATCTCCTACAAATCCAATTTAAGCCCCTAATCTTTGCATCCTAATGGGTTTAAACATTTTTCTGATGAGGGGAAAAATGTGTTTACATCTGCTTTCCAAGTTTCAGAGCAAAGCATTTTCTAGCCTTAGGGTACTAATTCTTAAAAGGAAAGCCTAACTCCTCTTTCACTTTGATAGGTTTTCTAAATAAAGTGCAGAGTAGTGGAAAAAGTAAGTCCTGTGTCACAACCATTGAACTCTGCCTGTTATCCAAAGCAGTAACAAGCAGGTGTGTCTTCTCCACACGTGGTGCCTCTCACTAGCCTCATCGCATCCCTGCTCGGCAAGCTCCTATTCCTCCTTGAACACCCTCATCGAATACCCCTGCTCTGTGAAACTTTTGTTAAACACTCCAAAGCAGAATGAATAGCTCCTTACTCTATGGCCCCAGAACCCTCTCGATGGAGTATTCAACAAATCCATACTGAGCTGAGAGGCATGCTTCATCCGTGTTGTACTGTAAACATCAGCCCCAGAGCTGACCCATCCCTCCTCTTATTCCTGGATACCTTGGGCTTGTCTGTAAGTGGATGCTCAGGCTTAGGGGAGTACCCTTGCCTGGTGACGCCCCAGCAGTCTCTGTTCAGCCATGAATGGTCTCTGGGACGATCTCTGGGCCGTAGACTATCTTGTCCCCCAGGTTTTGCCAACCTCTGATACACAGTGATTACTCAGTTAGCATGGGCTGACTGCATGAGTGAATGAAGGAGTTAAAAACTATAAAAGCATACAGGGCCCGGTCTCCACTGACCATTCAACACGCATGTTGAATTAATGGTTCCCTTCTCAGAACTTCTTTATCTGCCTATCCCTCCTGTCACTCCACATTTTCTATCTTGTATTTTAGAGATTTAGGGACACCTCTTATCTCCTGGCATAGAGGCCCCCTGAGGTCGAGAACCTGCTTGCTTGCTCAGTGCGTAGAGTGGAGCATACTGAACCCAGAAACCACTCACATGCCTGCTGATTACTCAGCAAAGAGTACATGGGGCTGTAGGATATTTGAGGTAGCCCCCCTTCAATCTGAGAAGGTCCAAAAGTGTGAGCTGGTAAATTGAGGTTTGTGAAACCCAAGTTTCAATATCTAATTACAGATTGCAACACGCAACGACTGCTGCCAGGCCTCTCATTTCAACATTCCTCTCCTCTCAGACAGAAATAACATAAAATTTATCTTCCATCTACTACAGAAAATAAAGAGGATGATGCATGAGATAGTACACAGTAAGAAATTCAAGTTTCTCTGACAGGGGGAGTTCAATATGTTATTAGTCAAACACAATGCTGAGAAAAGCTAAATATGATTATTTGCTCAATGGTTATTTGTTGATGTCAAAAATGCTACTTTTTATTCACCGCCTTCCTCATTCCACTTTCTTGCACTTATTTTTAGTTTAGAACAAATGCAGTCTGTGAATTATGATCTATATTTTAAAAAAGAGCTGAGAAGAGTCACAGTAATCAAGCAAAAAAAATAATCAATATTGGGACATGCAATGGTCTTACTTCAAACGTCTAAAATTGTTGTATAATTGGCTTTCTTCCATTTGCCATCCTTTTTTATTCATGATTTTTTTAGACTGAAGGAGTAACTTGACCTACATGTGTTAAGAGGAAGAGAAATCACTTAAGTAGCAGCAAATGAGATACTATTATCACAGTTCAATATAAAATTGCCGTCCATCATTTAAACAATTTGATCTGTGGCAGGGACAGGAAATTTCCACAGACACTCTTAAAGACTACAAACATTTTTCAAGCTATCAAATTAACAGGCACAGGAATAATTAGATGTCGCCCAAGGTCTTTCTATTCTGAAGGGAGAGATTTTTCAGGAAGATAAAATTGTGTGTCCCTGTTGTTTTGATATTTGGTCTTAATGAAAACAGGACCATGTTTCAGACAATGATTGAGCTACAGAGTGTCAAAAAGGTCTTCACTAATTATTTTTTTTAGGAAGCTAATCAACATACTCTACATGGCAAGAATGTTAATGTGAAGTCTTGAAGTCTACACACGGGCCAGTTTCAAAGGCATTCCGCAGGGTCTGCCCAGCCCGAGCTTCTCTGAGAGCCACTCGGGCCCCTGCTGAGGGCGCCCAGATGCCTTCCTGTCCTAATCAATCTTGTCTCAAGAGTGGCCATCTGACCAAACGGGGCTCCTCAGAGGCTCCCCCCCGAGAATTTGGAATTGGAGGGTGGAGACCCTCAACCGCCCCCATGGGACATGAGAACGAAGGCATGTGAATTGGGAAGGGGTTATAGCTGTCATCGTCCACAGCGCCCAGAGACCCGAAGACGGCCAGGCTTCGGAGAGCACAGTGCAGCCCGAGGCAGAGTAGCAGAGGTGAGAGGCGGAGGGCAGCTGCCTCAGCTCCTGGTCACTGCCTGGCCCCAACCTCTCTCTGCAGGCCCCACCACACCCCTCTGTTGCTTCGCCATGAAATCCTCATTTTCACCATTGCTGTTTCCTGTGGGTTCTGCTGGCCTGTCACCCAAAGAAGCTTGGGACGATCTTGTCAGCCAACCCTGACCATTGGGGCAGGCCAGCAGGGGAGTTCTTCTATAACCTCGAAAAACGATGACACAGTAATGACCATTGGGACCTTCCGAATATTCCAACTCAGAAGGCACCCAAAAATGTTGGAAATTCAGCTGGAGTATTTTCAGGCGTGGCTTAGCAAGAAACAATGGACAAGAGCACTGGCCAGAAAAGTTTCAAAGATCTCAGCTACTACTTTAACCCAGGATGCCAAGGTGGTCCGATTGCCCAGGTGCATTCCAGAGTGAATGCCATCGGGCCCCAGCTGATGACGAGAGGACCTACAGGCTGCACTCTGACACCAAGATGCCTCACACTGCCAGTGGTTAAAGGCCCGCTTTGGGCTATTTTTGGTTTTGTTTTTATTCTGGTGTGTGTGTGTATTTTCCAGTCTGTTGGAGTCCAGTGCTCCTGTAAAGCACAAAAAAAGTATACACTGTGCTTGATGTCCCAGCAATGTCATATTGTTATAAATATTTCTAAACACTTGCTCTCAATTTCTTATCTCACTGCAGTAATAAACAGTTCCTGAACCAACACCACCCCATGGTCCACACGGTGAGGAGTGCTGGTCTACCCTGCAGTCGTCTCGGGGTTCAATCTGCACAGCTGTCCAGGCAGCCTCTCCCAGGGCTTTCTTCTTTCAGTGAAGACACTGTGACAGCCCACCTGGTAGGATATGCAGGTGCATCCTGCCTGGAAGGCTAAGAGTAATCAAGTACCTGCTTTGTCATTGCCAGCTTGGTGACTCTGGGCTAGGAAAGTAACCTCCCTGAGAACTTCTCCCCATCTGCGAAATGGGGCTGTATGATAGGCAGAATTCTAAGACGGTCCCCAAAGATGCCCATTCCCTGGTCAATACATCCTGCCTAATCCGTTCCCTTGAGTGTGAGTGACACTGGTAAATGTGTGGGACAGCCACTCTCTTAAGGAGGTGACATTATATAAGATGTTTTGTCAGCAGAAATGGGAGAGGTGAATTCACTGCCAGCTTTGAAGAAGCAAGCTGTCATACTGTGAGTGGGGCAGGTGGCTGGGACCTGAAGGTGTCTCCAGAAGCCAAGAAAAACCCTGGCCAATAGCCAGAAAGAAATGGGGACTTCGGTCCTATCACCTCCAGGGACTGGGTTCCATCCACAACCTGAATGCACTTGGAAGGGAACCCTGAATCCCCAGTGACACTGACGTCCCTGCCAACACTTTGGATTCAGCCTGGTAAGATGCTGTGCCCAGAACCCAGCCGTGCTGCCCCAGACCTCTGGCCCACAGATAATAACAACAATAATAAGTGGTGATGCTTTGTTACGCAGCAACAGAGAACTAATACAGAGGGTCAAAACTACTAATCCTGGGGCTGTTGCAAGGGTCAGAAATTACCTCTGCATGGTGCTGAGCACGTCCTAATTATTCAGGTCACAGAGGCAGCTGTAGCATATCGATGACTGGTCTTCATAAGCCAAAGTAAGCCTACTTACATGGCACCCAAAGCTTATGTACGTACAAGCACACATGTTCCCACACAAAAAATTCTAACAGACTTCATAAGCCTTCCCACAGAGAACAATCGGCCTAGCATTCTCAAAAACTAGCTTACATCCCTTAGATCCCCCTTGTGTCCATCTTTCCTGATAAGACATAAGCCTGGGAAGTCGGTAAGGCAAATGCTGCAATTTGCCTTAGGCCAGCGAAATATCTGAGGCTCCACTTCCCCCAGCCTCACGTAGCCAGTTGGCTCATGAAAGGACCAGACCACAAGCCTCGTCTTTTAAAAATAATCTACAGCAGCTTTATTTTTAAATGTAAAGATTTCTTTAGCTACAATAAGCTGCCTCCTCCAGTTTTTAAAAATAAATCTTACAAACATCATGGATGCCATTGATTATAACGTAGGTCTCGGTCCATCCCGAAATCACAGAGTAAACTGTATTTTCTGGTTCTTGAATGAAAAAAATAAAATAAAATAAAATGGATATTCCCATAAGCCAAATCCCAGCAGTTAAATTGGGCCTACCATTCATCATTCTTAGAGTCCGCTTTTGCAGTGAGAGTTAAATTAAAAACCAGCCCAACTGTGTTGGGGGGTATGAAGACACGGGGTCTGTAGACCAAAGCCGCTCTATGTCTGACCTGTGCATGATTTCACACCTTCTAGCCAGGTAGGCAATGTTTTCAATTCACATCACAGGTTCTGCATCAACTTTTGCCTTTCATTTACGGCCACCTATTTTATAAGCTGTGGAATTCTTTGCGGGTACTTAACTTGCTGTAAAAACAAATATTCAAATCATGATTGGATGGTGAACATATTCATTGACATGTTTCACAGCCAAGAAAAGTTAGATATTTTATGCTTTGTGTGCAGCTCCCTGCGACTATGGGATTTTTTAAGTACTTGCTGCCACAAATAAAGTGACAAATATTAGCAATTCTTATAGATCTTCTCCTTCTTCTTTTGCTGACTTTCATAGACTCTCAAGAACCACTGAAACAATACATTTTCAAGTTTCTGGATAGCTGCTGTGTGAATGAGACAAAATAAAATAAAATATAGACTGGGCGTTGGGCAGCCGCAGCCTTGAATGGACCACATCGATCTGTCTTGCGGGAATGATGGAGTTAAATGGCATCACTCTACTGAACACTCTACCTTTTGGAACAACACATACTATATCATCACAAGACTTTACGTTATAAATGGTCTATAAATATACGTGCCCCAAGAAATATGTACATAAAGTTGCTCTCCAAGGGAGAGCAGGCAAAATCTGCCAGTATCAACATCATGTAGCGGCAACTGGGCTCAGAGGAACAAGAAACAGCAGTTAGATCCCTTCAGGTTGCGACCTAGCCTGATACAGTGCCAAGGGTAATGACTAAGAGCTTACAGGGCTCAACCTTCAAGGATACAAGTGGCCTCCCGATGCCCTTGTGGCCTGGGTCCCACCAGGTGAGGGATAACAAAGCCCACTAGAGATGAAGGCAGGTCTTGGGTTCTCTAGGACCTTCACATCGCTGAGAAGGTTTTTCATGCAACATTCATATTAGGGCTGACTCCTAGAACGTGATATTTGGGATTCTGTTGGTATATATATTTTTTTCATCCATCCATTTGATGAAAATGAAACTGAAAAACCCAAATAGTTCTCTTACCCTTGCAAAAACAAAACCACCAAAATCCAACCAACCACTCAGATTAGGAGTCAACAAATGTTTCTGCAGAGGGCCAGATCGTCACTACTTTTGACTTGCAGGCCACGTGGTCTCTGCTGCAATTACTGAATGCTGTTGTTATAACGTGAAGGCAACATGTAAAGGAACAGGTGTGGCTGCGTTCCAATAAAACTTTATTTACAAAAATAGGTGGCAGAGCAACCAGATTTGGCCCACCAGCCATCATTTGCTGACTCCTGACCTAGGTCTCTGAAAACAGGCTCAGGACACTCATAATATTCCCATTGACACCTTCTTTGGTTCACATCCTGGTGTCCCAATGCTTATCGTTCCCCCCAATCCCTCCTCCACCTGCCACTAGACGTCTACAGATCTGAGCACATCCCTCTTCTGTCAACCTCTATGTGTCCCCCATGGTCTGGACTAGCACTCCAAATCTATACCAGGGCGAGTGTGATATTAGTCCAGATAATCACGGCTGAGTTACCCACACAGGGTACGGTCATCAATGCCAGGTGTTTGAGAAGTGCCAGCTTCGGCTCTAGCAGAGTTAAAGATCCCTTTACTGCAGGACATCTGAGGACTATACACTAATGGCACCCTGCAGTCCTACAGGAGCTACAATCTTTTCTCAATCATGTTTCTTTGTTCCCAGAGTACCACCAGGAGCGTGGGACACACTCCCATGTGATACAGTCCTTAGCTTGACGTGAGTTACCCTTTATGATCTGGCCTGATGTTCCACAAAGTTCCCGTTCTGCACCTGCCAGGACCCACCCAACATATCCTCTACCCATCACAGGAGCTGCGCCCCAGGTCCCCAGCACGCCGGGGGGTTTTAACATCTCTACGCCGCAACACCTGCCAAAATGCAACCTGTGCCAACCCAATCCTGCACTGCAGAGGCCAATGCCATGTTTCAGCAGCCTCTCTCGTTATATTTATCTCCTAGATCTTTGTACCCAGAGAATATTGGAAATAATAACTCAATTATCAGCGTACAGTGCGATTTACTCCTAACCTGATGATGAGCAACATAATCCTAGAGGAAGTGATATGTCCCTCAGAACTTATGACCTCGAATGACTAATCTGAGGAAAGACCTCAAGTCCTTGTCCACTAGTTTCTCTAATTTGGTGCAATGTTTTCAGTTTAAGAAGAGGTGATTTCTCCCATAATGCGTATGTTATGATTATATTAAATATATTTTCTTTTCTTTTGCTCCACCCCATATTATTTACTGGGGCCTCAGACCACACAAAGGGATGACTGAGTGGGAGGCTATGGGGAATGTTTATGGAACAGGAAAGAAGGAAATTATCCTAAAACACATCCAAGAAATACCAAGTATAAACTATTAAAATTAGTTTTCTTATTGGATTGCCCAACTTTTCCCTCTACCCTTGGACTTTTAATAACGGGAATATGGGTCTTGTAGCTCGTTTCTGCTTGATACCCAGTTTGCCGTGTTGTTGATTCATAGGCAATTTCACACGCTAGGTACCAGAAAAGGAAAGACTGAATGGCCAGGGCTGGAGAGAAGAGCACAATCATTTTTCAGGGAAGAAAGCCATGGGCCGGCAGGGAGGCGCCTCGCCCCGGCAGCTCTCCCACAGATGCCTCATGTTCCAAGAGATTGTTCAAGGGCCATGAGGTAGTCCTCCTATCCTTCCACAGGCCTCTGATTGTAAGTATTCTTAGGCATCCTAATCTTACAGCTGACGAAACCAGAGCCAGAAGAAATCGGGTGGCCTGCCCACGCAACTCCCTTGGACACTGAATGTTAACGCCGAGATGCCACAAATCGGTGCTTCAGAGAGACAGCCTAAATGAAACCACATATTCCCCTTCACGAAGAAACAATCTTATGAATTCTGGATCCCGAGGTAAGTAATATTTTCTTTTGGGTACAGCAATGACAAAAAGACACGACCGACCCCTTTCAACTCCTTATGTTTCTACAGCATATTATTTTTTAAAAAATAGACTTTATCTATTTTTATTATTATTATTTTTTTTTTTAGAGAGGGAGTGAGTAAGGGGAGGGGGAAGGGGCAGAGGGAGAGGGACAGAGAGAGAACCTCAAGCAGGCTTCATGCTGAGCGTGAGCTCAATCCCACAGCCCTGAGGTCATGACCTGAGCCCCAATCAAAAGCAACTGGCGGAAACCCAGAGGCATCGACAATAGGGTGCGCAGAAGATTCAAGGGCCAGATCTTAATGCCCAACATTGGTTATGGGAGCAACAAGAAGACAAAGCACATGTTGCCCAGTGGCTTCCGGAAGTTCCTAGTCCACAACGTCAAGGAGCTTGAAGTGCTGCTGATGTGTAACAAATCTTACTGTGCAGAGATTGCTCACAATGTCTCCTCCAAGAACCGCAAAGCTATTGTGGAAAGAGCAGCCCAGCTGGCAATCAGAGTCACCAATCCCAACGCCAGGCTGCGCAGTGAAGAAAATGAATAGACAGCTCGTCATGCATGTCATATTTGTGTTAATAAAACCATGAAACCACCAAAAAAAAAAAAAA
>JAPYYJ010001488.1:0-14096 GCA_028533885.1 Nasua narica | reverse complement strand
TTATCTTACGGTCTCACTTACGTGTGGAGTATAAAGAAAATCATGGAGGGCCTCTTGAGAAGGAAGGGAAGGGTGAATGGGGGGAAATCGGAGGGGGTGATGAACCAGGAAAGACTGTGGACTCTGAGCAACAAACTGAGGGTTTTGGAGGTGGGTATTGAGAAGGGCATGTATTGCATGGAGCACTGGGTGTGGTGCATGAACAATCAATCAAAACACTGAAAAATTAAAATAAACATATTTGGGGAGAAAAAAAAAAAACAAACTCCTGGGGCGCCTGGGTGGCTCAGTGGGTTAAGGCCTCTGCCTTCGGCTCAGGTCATGATCTCAGGGTCCTGGGATCGAGCCCCACATCGGGCTCTCTGCTTACTTATAATCTCTCTGTCAAATAAATCAAAAATCAAAAAAAAAAAAAACTCTTAACAAAAGTTCAGAAACAGGCAGCTTCACAGGCAATTTTTCCCAAGCATTGAAAGAAGTTAATACCTAGTCTTCTCAAAACAATTCCAAAAAAACAGAAGAGGAAGGTAAACTTTCAGATTCGCTTGTGAGGCCAGTAGCACTCTAATTCCAAAACCAGATAAAGACACTACAAAAAAACAGAACAGACCAATATCCCTGATGAGCATAGATGCAAAAATCCTCAACAAAATACTAGCAAACTGAATCAAACATTAAAAAATTATTCACCTATCAATCAATGCTATATATCAGATCAACAAGAGAAAGGATAAAAACTGAACATTTTAGGGGTGCCTGGGTGACTCAGTTGTTTAAGCATCTGCCTTTGGCTCAGGTCATGATCCTAGGGTCCTGGGATGGAGCCCCACATTGGGCTCCCTGCTCAGTCTGCTTCTCCTTCTCCCTCTGCTGCTCCCCCTCTTTCTCTCTAATAAATAATCTTTAAAAAAAAACTGTATGAACATTTTAATACAGGCAGAAAAAACATTTGACAAAGTACAAGATCCTTTCTTGATAGAATCCCTCAACAAAGCAGGTTTAGAGGCAACATACCTCAAAAATATGAAGGCCTTATATGGAAAACCCACAGCAAAAATCATACACAATGGGGAAAAACTGAGAGCTTTTCCTCTAAGGTCAAGTAGAAAACAAGATGTCCACTCTCAACATTTTTTAAAAAAGATTTTATCTATCTATTTATCATCAATAGATCTATTTATTTAGAGAAAGAGTATGAACTTGTGTGCAGCAGGATGAGGAGAGGAGGGGGGAGAGGAAGGGAGAATGAGTCTCAAGCAGATTCCACACTGACTACAGAGTCTTATGCAGGACTCAATCTCAGGACCCTGAGATCATGAGTGAGCCAAAACCAAGAAACTTTTAACTGACTGAGAAATTCAGTCAGTTACACTTTCAACAGAGTAATGGAAATCCAGCCATAGTAATCATACTACAAAAAGAAAAAAATACATCCAAATCTGCAAAGAAGAAGTAAAACTTTCACTATTTGCAGATGACATGATATACCATATAAAAAACCCTAAAGACTCCACCAAAAGCTGCTACAATAAATGAACTTAATAAAATCACAGGATACAAAATCAAGATACAGATACCTGTTGCATACCTATATATGAAAAATGAAGCCTCCAAAAATGAATTTCTTAAAAAAAATTCCATTTATAATTGCATCAAAAATAATAAAATGCCCAGGAATAAATTTAACCAAGTGGTGAAAGACTTGTAATCTGAAAACTATAAAACATTGGTGAAAGAAATTGAAGACAACACAAATGGAAAAGACATTCTATGACCAATGATTGGAGGTATAATTGTTATTAAAATGTCCATACTACCCAAAGCAATGTACAGATTGAATGCAGTATCTATCAAAATGCCAACAACATTTTTCACAGAACTAGAATAACCAATCCTAAAACTTTTATGGAACCACAAAATAACTTGCATAGCCAAAAGAGTCTTGAAAAAGAAAAAAAAGCAAAACTGGAGGCATCGCAATTACAGACTTCAAATAATAATACAGCTATAGTAATCAAAACAGTATCATATAGGCATAAAAATAGGCACAGGAATCAATAGAACAGAATAGAAATCCCAGAAGCAAACTCACAATTATATGGTCAATTAATATTCAACAAAGGAGGAATGAATATATAGTATGGAAAAGACAGTCTCTTCAACAAATGGTGTTGGGAAAAGTAGACAGCCACATGCAAAAGAATGATCATTTTCTTAGGCCAGCAATAAACTAAAAAAAAAACAAAAAACAAAACTCAAAATGGATTAAAAACTTAAGTGTGAGGTTTGAAACCATAAAATCTTAAAAGAGAACACAGGTAGTAACTTCTCTGACGTCAGTCAAGCAACATTTTTCTAGATACATCTCTGGAGGCAAGAAAAAAAAAGGAAAAATAAACTGTTGCAACTACATGAAAATAAAGTTTCTGCAGAGAAGGAAACAACCAACAAAACTGAAAGAGAACCTACTGAATCAGAGAAGATATTTGCAAGTGACATATCTGATAATAGGTTAGTATTCAAAATATATAAATTACTTATACAACTCAACCCCCAAAACACCAAATAGTCCAATTAAAAAAAATAAGGACAGAAGACTGGAACAGACATTTCCCCAAAGAAGACATACAGATGACCAACACACACATGAAAAGATGCTCAACATCACTCATCCTTAGGGAAATGCAAATCAAAACCACAATGAGTTATCACCTCACACCAGGCTAAATCAAAACTCAAGAAACAAGTGTTGGTGAGGCTGTAAGGAAAAAGCAACCCTCTCACATTTTTGGTAGAAATGGAAAGTGTTAGAGCTATTGTGGACGACAGTATGGGTTTCCTCAAAAAATTAAAAATAGAACCACCCTATGATCCAGTAAGCACATTACTGGGTATTAATCCCCCCAAAAGGCAAAAACACTAATTTAAAGGGGTGTATGCACCCATTTGTTTATTGTAGCATTTTTTAAAAGATTTTATTTATTTTGTTTGTTTGTTTGTTTGTTTGATGGGGGGGGGGGAGGGAGGGGAGAAGCAGGCTCCCTGCTGAGCAGAGAGCCCAATGGGGGCTCGATCCTAGGACCCTGAGATCATGACCTGAGCTGAAGACAAATGCTTAATGACTGAACCACCCAGGCACCCTGTTTATTGCAGCATTATTGACAATAGCCAAACTGGAAGCAGCCCAAGTGTCCATAAATGGATGAATGAATAAAGAATATGTGAGGAATATATATAGATAGATTCTATCTATAGATAGAATCTATCTATATATATTACTCAGACTTAAAAAAAAATTCAATCTTGCCATTTGCAACAACATGATTGGATCTAGAGTATAATGCTAAGCAAAATAAACCAGTCAAAGAAAGACACATACCATATGATCTCACTCGTGTGAAATTTAAGAAACAAATGAACAAAGGATAAAAAACAAAAACAAAACCCAAATATAGTCTTGACTATAGAGAACAGATGGTTACTAGAGGAAAGGTAAGTACACTTATCTTGATGAGCACTGAGTAATATGAAAGTGTTGAGAGGTGCCTGGGTAGCTTAGTTGGTTGAATATTGACTCTTCTTTTTTTTTTTTTAAGATTTTATTTATTTATTTGAAAGAGAGAGAGATCACAAGTAGGCAGAGAGAGAGGGGGGAAGCAGGCTTCCCGCCGAACAGAAAGCCCGAAGTAGGGCTTGATCCCAGGACCCTGAGATCATGACCCGAGCTGAAGGCAGAGGCTTTAACCCACTGAGCCACCCAGGCGCCCTGAATACTGACTCTTGATTTCAGCTTGGGTCATGATATGGGGTCCTGAGGTCCATTGATCAAGCGCCATGATCAGAGGGAAGTCCACTTGAAGATTTCTCTACCTCTGCCCCTCCCCCTGCTTTTGTGTGAGCTATGTCAAATAAATAGATAAATCTTTAAAGTGTTGAATCTCTATAATGTATACCTGAAACTAATGTAGTATGATATGTTAACCACATTGAAATTAAAATTTAAAAAATAAAAAAGTATAAGATTTACTAACAAAAAAATTTCTGCAAATAAAAGTTAAATGTTCTTACTGATAAAAAGATAAGGAAATATAAGCATATGAGGTGATAGATCTATTAATTAAGTCATTGCAGGAAATCCTTTCACAATGTATACATACATCAATTCATCACCTTGTACATTTGACATATCTTACAATTTATTTGTCAATTACACCTCAGTGAAGCAGAGGGGGAAATATTTATACTTAGGTAGATGAAAATTAAATGCCTAAAAATAAATTGGATACATCTTTCTCATTGACAGAAAAATTTTGATCGGTTTAAGATTCTTCCTTTTTATAAATTCTGCAGGTAAATAACAGGGCAATTTCTTCAGAATTACCCTAAGATTTAATGACAGTATAATAAATATCAGATGACTTTTAAAAAACAAGAGGTTTTTGTTTAAAAACCAAAATCAAACCAAAAAACAAAAAAAAAATCCCCAAAACTTGAATCTCTTCATCAGAAGTGATAAAAATAGACTATCTCTCAAATCTCTTTTAGCTATATAATTCTATAGTAATGCTCGTATAATCATGAACATCCTTTTTTTCTATGATTCTTTATTCCAAGAACTTCTGATACTTATAGTTAGTGAATAACTTGAAGTATCTTTTTTAGTGACAACATTGGTTTTAATTAAAAATGTATGATAGAAAATCCATCATTTTAGTAATGTACTTACTTTGTGTCTATTAAAGATAGCCTTTGCTCCCAATAAAGTTATGTAGGCACAGTTTTTCTCTAGTCATTATAACATGATTTTCTTAATGAGACAGTTTTACTTTCACTTCAAAATTAAATAAAATATATTTTATTGTACTCTCCTTGGGTCTTTTGAAATTATGAAAAGCATAATGCTTATTAATAACAAGTGAAGAAAGCAATGGCTAATATTCTCTTGTCCTTCCTGCCTGCCTCTGAAAATGAAAATTACAATTTTAATTTGAACACCAGGCATATTTTTAAAATGTTCATGATGTGATACTTCTGCGTTGAACTATGCACTTATTTTTCACTATGAATCATACGAGCACTATAGTTTAAATTAAAATTTTCAATCATAAAAACACTTATATTACTACTATTGATTTAAACATTAAGAGTTTCAAGATTCAGTCTTTCCCAGTTAGTGATATTTATGGTATACACTTTCATAAGTTTAATGACCACCATTGCAGAGAAGATTACTGCTATTACAAGCTTTAAAAGGGTCTGGCTATTTTCTCATAAGCAAATGCTATGCCAACAAAGCTCAGTGGTGTTATCTGTTTTCATAGGATTTTTCTAAATCAAAGATCACATTTTATTGAAGAGTGAAAATATATACAGACAAAAATCAATGGAATGAATAAGCTAAAATTAAAAACATTTATATTTATATAAAGTGCAACTTTTTAAAAATGCATTGGATTTTCAATTATTTAAATATAGTTATCAAATTATTTTGAGAATATAATTTGAGAATTATATTATTCTTAAAGTATTGTTTCTAAAATCTATATAGATTCAGTGAAAAAAATGGTTAACCATAATGAAATTTCAATAAAAGAAAACTTAAAATCCCTAATTTAAGCATCATAGTGTGGCCTTTACCTTCAGACTAATGTTCTGAAATTTTATGTAATTTTATATTCCTTTCTAACCTCCTTATAATTCCTCAAAGAATTCTTCTTGCATGTGTATTTGGTTAGAATGTTTCCTTAATAGCTTCTTTTCACTATAGCTTTATAAAACTTCTTATAGGGACGCCTGGGTGGCTCAGTTGGTTAAGCAACTGTCTTTGGCTCAGGTCATGATCCCAGCGTCTTGGGATCAAGTCCCGCATCGGGCTCCTTGCTCCGCGGGGAGCCTGCTCCTCTCTCTGCCTCTGCCTGCCTCTCTGCCTGCTTGTGTTCTCTCTCTGTTAAATGAATAAATAAAATCTTTAAAAAAAAAAAAAACTTCTTATAAAAGATAGTTTGTAAACACATTATATCAATTCTAAAACATATATTAAATATTCACCAGCTGATAAAGTTTTCATTTATTTGTATAATTTTAGCCAGTAGTGGAAATAGATCACTTTATTAACTTTCTTCTTTGTTTTTCATTATTCTTTTTTAAAAATATTTTATTTACTTAACAGAGAGAGAGAAAGATCACAAGTAGGGAGAGAGGGGGCAGCAGGCTCCCCACTGAGAGCCCAATGTGGGGCTCAATCCCACGACCCTGAGATCATGACCTGAGCCAAAGGCAGAGGCTTAACCCACTGGGCCACCCAGGCACCCCACTTTTCATTATTCTTAAATGCCCTAATGCATTTTATTTCCCTCTGGTCCCGTGTTCCATATCCACCTCTGTGAATTCTGAATCTTGAATTACTAAGTGATGATTGGTTTTTGCCTCAAGTCTTGAATTAGAGTCGTGATTAATTGTAGAAAAAATATTTCTAGTGATAATTTTTTTAAAAAATTTATCAGAGGGAAAAAAAAATTATCAGAGGGAATGAGAAAATGGCAGAAGAGGAAGACCTTAAGGTTACCTGGTCCCACTGATAAATCTAGATGACACATTAGTGTAAATAACCCAAAAAATGACCAAAAGAGTGGCAAAACAAACTCTACAACTTAAAATAGAGAAGAGGCTACATCAAAGAAGGTAGGAAGGTGGAGACACAGTTTGGAAGTGAAATGGACCATAGCCATTTGGAGTGGGGAGGGAGCCAGTGGTGCAGGGAAGGGAAAGAAACAGACTATCATACTGAGGAGCCTGCACAAGGTAGACAAATTCTCATAATATTTGGCTTTGAAAGCACGAGGGGCTGAATTTTGTGAGGTTTTTTTTAAGATTTTATTTGAGAGAGAGAGAGAGAGAGAGATCACAAGTAGGCATCATAACACACTGAAACAGACAGAGTAAGACAAAACAAGGACCCAGAATATTATCTCCGAAATAAAAGAACAGCACCAAACTACAGCAGAAGACCCAAGTAAAACAGATATAAGCAATATACCTGATAATTTAGAGTAATGATCATAAAGGTATTCATTGGATATTCTAAAGAGTCAAGGATGTTAGTAAGACCCTTAACAAAGAGACGAAAAAGAACTAATCAGAGATGAAGAATACAATAAATGAAATTGAAAATACATTAGAATAAATAGTCTAGAGAATTCAGATGAATGAATTAAGGAACTAGAAAAGTAATGGAAAACAATCAAGGTGAATAAGTGAGAGGAAAAAAATATGCATATTGACAATAGTCTTAGGGAACTCAGTAACTCCATCAAGCCTAACGTTCACATTATAGGGACTCATGGGAAGAACAGAGAAAAAAGGGAGAAGAAAGTAGATTTGATAAAATAAAAGCAGAAAATTTCCTTAATCTGGGGAAGGAAACAGATATCCAGATCAGGGAGGCACAGAGATCCCCCTAAAAATTCAACCCAAGGAGGTCCGCAACAAGACACATACGAATGAAAATGGCAAAAAACGATAAAGAAACGACTTCAAAGGAGCAAGAGAAAAGAAGATAGTTACATACAAAGGAAATCCCATAAGGCTATAGCAGATTTTTCGGCAGAAACTTTCCAAACCAGAAGAGAGTAACGTGATATATTCAGTGAGGAATGGGAAAAATTTGCAGGCAAGAATACTCTATCCAGCAAGGCTATTATTCAGAATACAAGGAGATAAAGAAATTCCCAAACGAAAGTTAAAGGAGTTCACGACTTGAGAACAAGAGTTCTCAAGCTCTTTAAGAAATATTAAAGGGAACTCTTTCAGTGGAAAGACCATTGGTGATAGCATAAAAAGAAAATCACGAATGCAGTCAAATTAAGTATTTCTATAAAAATTAATCAAAGGATTCATAAAACTAAGCAATGTTTAATATGACACCATTTACCAAAAATGTCAGGGGAGAGGGAAATGAATGGGTTTAAATTTAAGTGACCATCAATTTAATATACACAGCCCTATACAGAAGTTATCATATATAAATCTAATGGTAACTGCAAGTTCAAAAAACAGTAATAGATATGTACAGAATAAAGAGAAAGAAATCCAAGTATATCCCTATAGAAAGTCAATACCATGGAAAAAAGAGAAGGATGAGAAAAGAACTACAAAATAAGAAAATGACAATAAATACATATCAATAATTACTTGGAATTTAAATCAATTAAATGCTCCAATCAAAAGACATAGGAAAACAAAGTGGATAAAAAAACAATAAAAAAAAGAAAAGACTTATCTGCATGCTCCCTGTAAGAGATTCATTTCAGACCAAAAGACATGTACAGATTGAAAATGAGGGGATGGAGAAAGATTTGTCCTGCATATGGATGTGGTAAGAAAGCCAAAGAAATATTTATATTGGACAGAATAGATTTTAACACAGAATAAATTTTAAACCAAAGACTGAAATGACACAAAGAAGGATAAGATGCAATAAGAAAGGGGACAATCCGACAAGAAAATAGACCAATTGCAAATATTCATGCATCCAACATAAGAGAATCCAAATACATAAAACAGTTAATAACATAAATTTACTAATCAATAGCAATACAATAATAGTAGGGACATTACCACCACACTTAATATCAATGGATAGATCATCCAAACAGAAAATCAACAAGGAAATTATAGCTTTGAATGACACACTGGACCACATGGCTCTAACACCGATCCATTCAAAACATCCCATCCTGAAACAACAGAATACATATTCTTTTCAAGTGTGCATGGAACATTCTCCAAGGATAGATCACAAACAAATTTAAAGGGTCAAAGTCATACCATGAAACTTTTCTGACCGCAAGGTTATTAAACTAAAAATCAACAGCAAGGAAAAATCTGGAAAGAGCACAAATACTGGAAGGTTAAATAACATGCTCTAAAACAATGAATGGGTCAAGCAAGAAATTAAAAATTACATGGAAACAAATGAAAACACATTGGTACAAAATCTTTGGGATGCAGCAAAAGCAGTTCTGAGAGGTAAGTTTATAGCAAAACAGGCCTGCCTCAAAAAGCAACAAAAATCTCAAATAAGCAACTTAACCTGACACCTAAAGGAGCTAGAAAAAGAACAAACACGACCCCAAACCACCAAAAGGAAGGGAATAATAGAGATTATAGAAGAAATAAATGATATAGAAACTAAAAAGAAAACAAAAACAAAAACAATAGAACAGATCAGTGAAGCCTGGAGTGAGTTCTTTGAAAAAGTGAAGAAAATTGATAAACCTCAGCTAGACTCATCAGAGATAGGAGGAGAAGGAACAATGACCCAAATTAGGCAAAATCATAAATAAAATAGAAGAAATAACAACCAATACCACAGAAATACAAGGAAATATAAGAGAATATTATGGAAACATTATGCCAACAAATTGGACAACATCAAGGAAATGGATAATTTCTTTTTTTTTAAAGATTTTATTTATTTATTAGGAGAGAGAGAGTGAGAGAGAACATGAGAAGGGAGAAGGTCAGAGTGAGAAGCGGACTCCCCATGGAGCTGGGAGCCCAATGTGGGACTCGATCCCGGGACTCCAGGATCATGACCTAAGCCAAAGGCAGTTGCTCAACCAACTGAGCCACCCAGGCGCCCTAATTTCTGATACATATGTAACCTCTTTCTGAATCACAATGAAACAGCTAATCTGAATAGAGTGATTACCAGCAATGAAAGTGGATCAGTAATCAAAAAATTCCTAACAAACCAAAGTTCAGAAACAGGCCACTTCACAGGCAGATTTTCCCAAAACATTGAAAGAAGAGTTAATATCTAGTCTTCTCAAAACTATTCCAAAAAAAAAAAAATAGAAGAGGAAGGAAAACTTCCAAATTCATTCTATGAGGCCAATATCACTCTGATTCCAAAACCAGATAAAGACACTACAAAAAAAGAGAACAGGCTAATATTTCTAATGAACATAGATGCAAAAATCCTCAACAAAATACTAGCAAACCGAATCCAATAATATATTTTAAAAATTATTCACCACAATCAAGTGGGATTTATTTCCAGGATACAAAGGTGGTTCAATATTCACCTGTCATTTAATGTGATACATCACATGAGCAAGAGTAAGAATAAAATACATATGGGCATTGCAACAGATGCAAAAGAAGCATTTGAGAAAGTAGGTCTAGAGAGAACATACCTCAACATATCAACCCTTATATGAAAAACCTACACAGAAATCATAGTCAGTGGGGAAAAACTTAGAGCTTTTCTTCTATGGTGAGGAATAAGACAAGGATGTCCACTCTCAATGTTTTTATTCAACAAAGTACTGGAAGTCTTGGCCACAGCTTTTAGACAACATAAAGAAATATAAGGCATCCAAATTGGTAAAGAATAAGAAAATTCCCATATTTGCAGGTGATATCTTACTATATATAAAAAATCCTGAAGATTCTACCAAAAAACTACTAAAACTGATAAATTTGGTAAAGTTGCTGGATACAAAATTAATGGACAGAAATCTGTTGAATTCCTGTACACTAATCATGTAGCATCAGAACATGCAATTAAGAGGGGCACCTGGATGCATCTGTTGGTAGAGCATGTGACTCTTGATCTCTCAGAGTTGTAAGTTTGAGCCTCAAGTTGGGTATAGAGACTTTTTTTTTTTTTAAGATTTTTATTTTTATTTGAGAGAGAGAGAGAAAATATGAGAGGGGAGAAGGTCAGAGGGAGAAGCGGACTCCCCACTGAGCCAGGAGCCCGATATGGGACTCAATCCTGGAACTCGGGGATCATGACCTGAGCCGAAGGCAGCCACCCAACCAACTGAGCCACCCAGGCGCCCGGGTATAGAGACTTCTTAAAAAATCTTTAGAAAAAAGTGAAATTCAGAGAACAATCCCATTTACAATTTGTACCAAAATTAGTAAAATACCTAGGGATAAGTTTAACCAAAACCGTGAAAGACTTGTACTTGAAAACTATAACACTCATGAAAGAAATTGAAGACTGCACAAATGGAAAGACATTCCATGTTCATTGATTGGCAGTATGTTATTAAAATGTCCATACTACCCAAAGCAATCTACAGATTAAACACAATCCCATCAAAATACCAACAGCATTTTTCAAAGACTTAGAACAAACAATCCTAAAACTTTTATGGAACCACAACAGAACTTGCATAGCTACAAGAAACTTGAAAAAGAAAAACAAACCTGGAGGCATCATAATTCCATACTTCAAATTATATTACAAAGCTGTAGTAGTCAAAACGGTATGGTACTGGCACAAAAATAGACACATAGTTCAAAGAAATAGAATAGAAAACCCAGAAATAAACCCACAATTACATGGTCAATTAATATTTGATAAAGGAGGCCTGAATATACAATACAGAAAAGACAATCTTTTCAACAAATGGTGTCAGGAAAAGTAGACATCCACACACAAAAGAATACACCACTTTCTTAGGCCATACACAAAAATAAACTCAAAATAGATTAAAGACCTCAAATGGGACCTGAAACCATAAAAATCCTAGAAGAGAGCACAGGCAGTAATCTCTCTGACATGGACCATCATAACATTTCTCTAGATGTCTCCTGAGACAAGGGAAATATATGCAAGAATAAACTATTGGGATTACATCGAAATAAAAAGCTTCTGAACTGTGAAGGAAACAACAATAAAATTAAAAGGTACCCTCATGAGTAGGAGAAGATATTTGCAAATGATATATCTGTTAGGTGGTTTCTAAAATATATAAAGTAGTTACAGAACTTAACACCAAAAAATCAAAAATTCAAATGAAAAAATGGTTGGCAGTCATGAACAGACATTTCTCCAAAGAAAACATACAGATGGCTACCACACTTGGAAAAGATGCTCAACATCACTCATCATCAGGGAAATGCAAATCAAAAGCACATTGTGATATTACTTCATACCTGTCAGAACGGCTAAAATAAAAAACACAAGAAACAGCAAATGTTGGAGATGTGGAGAAAAAACAATCCTCTTGCACCGTTGGTGGGAATGCAACCTGGTGCAGCCATGGGAACAACAATGTGAAGTTTCCGCAAAATGTTAAAAATAGAGCTACCCTATGGTCCAATCATTGCACTATGGAGTATTTACCTAAAAAATACAGCAACACTAATTCAAAGGGATACAGGCACCACTATTTTTATTGCAGCATTATTTACAATAGCCAAACTATGGAAACAGTCCAAGTGTCCGTTGATAGATGAATGGATAAAGAAGTAGTGATATATTTATATATATACACGATAGAATATTATTCAACCATAAAGCAGAATGAAATCTTCCCATTCAGAAGAGTATGCATGGATCTAGACAGTATAATATTGAATGAAATATGTTGAAGAAAGACAAATACCATATGATCTCATTCATATATGGAATTTAAAGAAAACAAATGAGCAAAGGATAAAAGAGAGAGCAAGACAAAAGAAGAAACAGTCTCTTAACTATAGAGAACAAACTGATGGTTCTACCAGAAGGAAGGTGACCAGGGGGATGGGTGAAATAGGTGATGGGGGTTAAAGAGTATACATATTATAAAGAAAAGTACACTTATCTTGATGAGCACTGAATAACTTACAGATTTATTCAATCACTATATTGTATACCTGGAATTAATACAATGCTATTTGTTAATTGTACTGGAATTTAAAAATAATTACATAAATACATAATTTTAAGTATCTTCATATTCAAGTTTCTCATTTATGAACACATGCATTAGTAAGTGCTGACTGTCATGAATCCCACAGATATAAACATAATTTTTTTAAGATTTATTTATTTATTTAAGAGAAAGAGTGAGCAAGCGAGAGAGAGCGCACAAGCAGAGGGAGCAGGAGAAACAGACTCCCCACTGAACAGGAGCCCGATGCAGGACTTGATCCCAGGACCCTGAGATCATGATGTGAACCGAAAGCAGATGCTTAACCAACTGAGCCATCCAGGTGCCCTAAACATAAATTTTTCAAAGTTGAGATTATTTTAGTTAAGGATTTGTGAATTATAGGGATGGAATGGTTAGTTACAGAAGTGGCTTCCTTGAGAAATGGATGCATTCCTAGAGACACACAAACTACCAAAACTGAACCAGGAAGAAATAGAAAACCTGAATAGACCCATAACCAGTAAGGAGATTGAAACAGTCATCAAAAATCTCCCAATAAACAAGAGCCCAGGGCCAGACGACTTCCCAGGGGAATTCTACCAAACATTTAGAAGAATTAATACCTATTCACCTGAAATTGTTCCAAAAAATAGAAATGGAAGGGAAACTTCCAAACTCATTTTATGAGGCCACCATTACTTTGATCCCCAAACCAGACCCCATCAAAAAGGAGAATTACAGACCAATATCCTTGATGAACACGGATGTAAAAATTCCCACCAAAATATTAGCCAATAGGATCCAACAGTACATTAAAAGGATTATTCACCACGACCAGGTGGGATTTACTCACCACGACCAGGTGGGATTTACTCCTGCCTGGGCCGCAAGGTTGGTTCAACATTCACAAATCAATGTAATACAATACATTAATAAAAGAAAGAACAAGAACCATATGATACTCTGATTTGATGCTGAAAATGCATTTGACAAAGAACAACATCCTTTCTTGATCAAAACTCTTCACAGTGTAGGCATAGAGGGTACATTCCTCAACATCATCAAAGCCATCTATGAAAAACCCACAGCGAATATCATCCTGAGATAAGGAACACGGCAGGGATGCCCACTATCCCCACTGCTATTCAACATAGTACTAGAAGTCCGAGCCTCAGCAATCAGGCAACAAAAAGAAATAAAAGGCATCCAAATTGGCAAAGAAGTCAAACTCTCACTCTTTGTAGATGATATACTTTATGTGGAAAACCCAAAAGACTCCACTCCAAGACTGCTAGAACTCATACAGGAATTCAATCGTGTCAGGATATAAAATTAATGCACAGAAATCAGTTGCATTCCTATACACCAACAGCAAAACAGAAGAAAGAGAAATTAAGGAGTCGATTCCATTTACATTTGCACCCAAAACCATAAGAT